>WBMV01006934.1:723247-742650 GCA_013396655.1 Campylorhamphus procurvoides
AAGAAAAGAAAAGAAAAGAAAAGAAAAGAAAAGAAAAGAAAAGAAAAGAAAAGAAAAGAAAAGAAAAGAAAAGAAAAGTAAGAAAACAGAGGTTAGTGTTAGGAAAAAACAGAATCAGCAATATCAATGAGCTCAACAAGTTATTTTTTAGTGAAGGCTGTCAAATCAAGAAAAGCTGAAGTTCAAATGTTTTAGCAACTTTCTGCAGCTATACCAAGGGGGTTCAAATGTGCATTCTGGAAAGCTTTAAAAAAACTTAAAAGAAAACAAATATAAAACTGTAAGTCTTTCTTGGCAATAATAGTGAAGCTTGGCTTTATCACAAGTAAAATACTACATGAGCAACTCAGATGCACCTCAATGTAAATACTCAAAACATGCAAGTAGCCCGTCTAGCCTGATTGTTATCTGTTTAGCTACAACCTGGGGGATTTTTTATATAAAACTCAAAAGGGAATGAAGTGTAAAGAGATCGTCTTGAGGGAGATATGTGCAAAGCATGGGTTTTCAAATTATATGAATTCAATTAAATAAAAATGTCGCCTGCTGAGATTTGTCAATTATCTAGGCAAAGTCCAAGATTGTCTCTCCTTTGTTTTCCTTAAATTACAACTTTCAAGCAAAAAACAACCAGTAATATGAACTTGGTTTAAGTTTACATTGATTCCACTCCTGAGATCTTTTTTGTTTTCCCCAAGTGAATAGTATTTCTCCTACAACCTACCTAGGATAAGATTAACCAAGTTATTGTGGAAAAACTATATAATTTATTAACAATACAGCCTCTGTATTGTTAAAGCACAAAATTCCCACACAAGGAGTTTTCCTTGATGAAAATGCTTCATGAAAGCAAACATCAACATGATTGCAATTCAAACAAGTATGTCAGCAGGACTGGACCACTTAAATTGCAATTAGGCCTTAAAATAGGGTTTGGCTATTCAGCTATAGACAACAAATCTTGGAATTTATAATGAAAGTTAACTTCCATTTGAAATCATTAACTTGTACCTCTAGTGCTGCACAAAAGTCTCAATTCTTTTTTAATTTACTGATCATGTAGGACGATGTTAAGAGGTTTGGGCAGAAGCAGAAAAGGCCTCCAATGCCTCAGGTTCTGTGTGAGTTGTCATGGGTTGCTCTGATTAGGTTGTTTTTTTTTATAAGAGGAAGATTGGCTTCTATTGGAAGCTTCTGGAAGTTTCCCTCCATCTTATAGAGCAGGGCCAATGAGGGCCAGCTCCAAGAAAAACTTCCTGCTTTTGAACCATTAAGTTACGCCCCTGCTTGAAAACATATTTAAGAAGTTGTTGTGCAGTTAGAAATTGGCAGCCATGGGTTAACAACATCACAATGCAGACATCAAGGTCAGTGCAGGAGAAGAAGAGGAGAAGGAGTGGGAGGGACCCCATGGATCAGGGAGAGGACTTAAAACTATTATTCCCTGAATACCTGGTGATGACCATGGTGATTACAAGTTGTCCCCTCGAAGTCCATGGGATCCATCGGGGTGCAAAGACCCCCCTGTCGGAGCAGGGGGAGGCATGAAAGAAGCTGTTACCTCATGGGAGGCCCCCAAGATGGAGCAAAGGTCCTGCAAATGTTTGTAGCCAAGACCCATGAAGGGAGAAACCCATACTAAGTAGGTACAGCCAGCTTTTCATGAGAGACTGCACCCCATGGAATGACCCACGAGAGAGCAGCAGATCTCTCTCGTGGGGGGGACCCCACGGAGCGCAGGGGAAGGACTCAAAGTTGTAATTCCCCTGTGACCGTGGTGATGACTGTGGTGAAGCGAGCTGTCCCCTTTGCAGCCCACAGGAAAGCCCCCTGAGACAGAACTGCTGCTTAAGTTTTGGACTTACATCTGCGAATGGCTGACCCAACAACAACTGACTGTAAACCTTCCTTTTCCCTGTCCCCCATACCATTGAGGGAAGAAGGGGGCATGGACAGACCAAGGAGGCGGTGAGGGAGGGGTGGAAAAGTGTCTCTAATCTGTTTTTATTACTTATTTTTAGTTTGTTACAAATAAATTTAGACATTATTCTAAGTTCTGCTTTGCCCGTGGTATTAATCAAAGTTCTGCTTTCTGTTGTTATCTCTAGCCATAAATTCCTAGCTGGGGTTTTTTTCCCTTCCCTCTAGAAGACGAAAGGCGGGGGGAAGGCCTTGAAAGAGTTTTGCTGGACACCAAGCATTTATCCAGGGTCAAACCACCGCAGAAGTTAAAAGCAGAAAATACTAATCATTGCTCTAAAGATCTTCTGAAAAGGTTTAAGACAAATTACAATATACTAGAACATGCATGAAGTAGTGCAAGACAAGAAGATTGGCACAGCCAACATTATCTGACAAAAGTAAGGCAATGAAGCATGAAGTATCTAATATATAGCAGAGCAATCATGGTTCTGTGATAGCAAATAGCTGCCAGGGTTCCAGAGAAAGTGGGGATTTAAGCCTCTTCACCGATTCACTTTCTATGTTCTCCTTATGCCTCCTCTTCAATTAGGCTTTTCTTTCTATCATTCTGCTGGAATCAGCTCCACAGAGGAACAAAAACACAATTACCAGTGATTTCAAGAGAAGCATTACATCTAAATTTTGTCATAGATCTAGCTCTTCAGATCAAAACTTGAGCCTTTCATTTGGGTGATGCCATAGCAATGACACTACATTGCCATTCATAATGATCATACCAAGTTTCCCTCAAAAAATCCTCAATACAACAAACTACCACCTTTCAAAAATGTAACTCCATATTAAGGTTTTCTAAGTAAATGACCATTAGCCAAATAAACAGCACCACTTTTCTATGCAAGTACTCAGTTCTCAAGAGAAGAAAAGTCAGCTGGGTAAGAGCAATCCCTGCACCCTAGGTGTAGCAACAATGGTAAAAAGCAGAATGGAATCTCTTTTGCAAGAATGAATTGTCAAATAATTCCCTGAGTATATATTTTATGTGCCAGTATTACAATATATACAACTGTAAATGGCACATTACATTTATGAGATTACGGCAAATTTTCTTCAGAATTAAATACTGATGCATCTTACCCACTTACAAACTTTCAAATTATCAAATTTATATAACTCTGAAATTGCAATGATAATGGCAGTTTTGTGAGTAAGGGAAAAGTGTTTGCATACCCAACATCGGTAATCCCCTGGAGCTATGTGTTTATATGGATGTATATAGACACACAGAGCAGTAACTTTTGAATAGGCATGCTTACATCCTTCCATTTTTCATAAAAAGGATTTCCTTCCTTATTCTGGTTTTTTGAATTTCAGCCTGCTTATTCAAACCAAGAGAACACTGTAACCCATGCTTCCTCACAAAATCCCTATTTCCACTTAAGTTTTAAAAGAATATTTATATTTAATAACTCTAATATCTAAGCAGATACACATATTTAAAATAAGTTTGCTGAGGATATGTAGGTTGACATCTAGTTATTTGTTAAACATCGGCATCATACCACACATTAGTACTGCTGTTAAAAAACATTTCACTGACAGAAGTGTGTGACATATTATGACATCTGGCATTTTCCTAAAAATGATGGAGTTCATTTTCTTATTCCCTAAGCAGACTTGATGAAATGTAGCAGTTCCTAGACTATCAGTAACACATACATTTATAACCATAGTCTTTCCAGTTTCTTCAGTATTGAGTATTTTCAAACCTATTACACTGGAAACATCCTAACTAAAAAAATCAATGGGATTCTACTGGGTGCAAGGCAAGGCAGAATTCAGCCCAAAGGTTTTGACAGGGAAAAATTATATTAGGCTTCCAAGCCTCACAGAAGCTTATTTTTCATGGCTTGCTCCCCTGCCCCTGTGGATGTCTAACATATTCTTTGGCTGAAAGAAATCTGAAGATCTCAGGTCCTTTTTTATTCCACTGAAACCACACAAGTTTGGAGAATCTCACATAAACAGACAGATGAGAGCCTTTGGTAAAACTGCAGACAATAGTTCTAATTTTTTGTTACATTGGAAAAATAAGCTTAGTTTGTTTTCCTAACTGTTCCCTCTTCTCTCATAAACTCAGCCATCTAAGGTCTTTACAAATAAGGGAGAAGTTAATAGTTTAACGCATGGGAATATATTTTTCCTATGGGGATGCTGAAGGGGAGCACACATACATGTGTGCAACAGAATTGTCATCCCTGGAAAAAAATCTCTGAAGTTACTAACTCCCAATATTTCTTTTCCACTCAGATTTCTTTTCCACAGAATTTCGTCAGGTTAACCTTGATGGCTGGTTAAGCTAGTTACAACTTGCTCTGATGACTTAGGAAAGTGTTCTTCTGCATTGCTATTATAAAAGCCTGCATCTTTCTTCTACAGGGACGTTTGTTATCAGAAGCAGCACTGTCATTTGAATTATCATTATAACATGGTTAACATGATGATGTATCCATGCACTGAGCATGGAAAACCACAACAAGGATTACTGAATTTATAAGCAATGAGAACTGCATGCATTTTAGCATAATAAGGTTAAAGGATTCGGTCTTTAAGCTCAGCAAGGGTTAATCCACTTACTTTCACTCTGGTACACAGCAGCAGTCTCTGATCCCCAGATTGCAATCAGTGATGAATGATGCTTTTGCAAACAGAGTTCTTCATCTTCACATACTGCTCAGAAAGATCTCTTATTAACTCCAGTGGAAATAGAATTTGGCTTAGAGGAAAGCAAGATCAAGCCATTCATTTCACTTCAGTGAACAGAAAACTTCAGATTCTACTTCATCTCTTTGAAGGGAAAAATGCTTGAGCAAAATAACTACAATAGAAAGTCTGAAACTACTAGTCACTGTAACCTCAACCCAGGCTTACATTTTGAGATGTATAAAATCTAACCTGCAAGAGAGTGATTGCAGAGAGCTCCATCCAAAGAGGTGCAGACTACACCTGGTAGGATCCCAGCAGTTCACAGTATAACCCATGATCCAAACTTCAGACACTGTGACAATAGGATTAGAATCCATGAGGTCAAACAATCAGTAATCTCAACCTCCCGAAAGGCAAAAATGTCCCAGATCCTCCTTCCTGCTCTATCAGAATCCAGTAGCAGGAAGACCATATGCAAGACAGGTAAACCCATTTCTGTTCTGCTCAGTTTCCCAGTGTTCATATTTATTTCATTTCTCCTGCATATTTATTATCTTCTAGCTTCATTCAGTGAGATCAAAAAACAAAACAAGCTGTGAGAAGAGAGGCAACCCATCTACAACATAAGCCAGCTTATTTTGTTTTAAGCTCTTGTCATGCTTATCTTAAACTCTGCACATTTCTGCTGTTTTGAATCAAAGCATTAACAGAACCAGAATCAATCAGCATTAGGATTTCATGCTGCATTGAACAGCGAAAGTATAGATGAAGGAGAGTCACAGGCAGATCTTAAATCCTCTCCATCCACATTTACAGTTATCTTCCCACACCTTCAGTCAGCTCCAAGTCAGAATCTCTACAGGGTGGAGAATAACAAGAAGCTCACCCAGTTCAATGTACACATGAGACTTTCTGGACTAAAACCTTTTAAAGAAGATACCATTTCCTTGTGCCTCAGTAGGGATCCCAGTCCCTTGGAATGACCTGCCCTCTTACTTCCTGCTGGAGGTGTGATGAGTCACACTGAGCTCTTAAAGCTGTGCCTAATAATTGCTGCCATAGTCTAAGCAATGCCTTCCACAGCCTGAGGAGGGGGACCAACATTTTACTAGTCAGAGCTGCACCTGAAAGTGCAGCTCACGATGGGACAAGACCTAAACCTATCACAGCACCCACAGGGCTGTTGTTCTGCTGTGTGCTACTACCCAGGATCCATGAATGTGTCTCTTACAAACCTTCTGTGCTACAGAGACATTCACTCTCCCAGTGACCGACTGTCTAATATGTTCCACCATCCCCTGTGATTTTCTGCTACTCGCCCATAATAAGAGCTCATGTTGGACTTGTGAGACTTCCAAGCAGCCACTAAGCCATAGAGCCTCTTCTTCTTCCTACAGCCTCTCTTGCTCTGTAATCTAATTTAGCCCAATATTCCAATTCCATGCAGATCAGTGCAATAACATCTCCTGTCCCACAACACAGCACTGTCCCACAGACCAGGCACCTGCATAAGAGAATAACGTAAGCTGTTCCCAGCTCTATCTCAGAAATCCAAGACAAGTTTCAGTACCTCATTTCCCCTTCTGTTTCTCTCCCATTCCTCATTTAAGCTGCAGAGCCCTGTGGGCAGGAACCTTCTTAATAGCTGTTTGTTGCAGAGTTCACAGCTCTTCTGGGTCCGGTCCAATGCTACCAATGGCAGCTGAATTTTCCATCTGTGAGAGAGGGCAGGGGAGAAGATGGCATTCCCACGGAATCATCAGCAGGGACCACATCCTTTTTTCAGTAGGATGCTCACCAAAAAGGCACACAAATGCCAAGTCCATGGGCCCAGGTACAGATCTCTTGGTTCTTCTGTTAGCAAGAGTCCAAGGCTAAGCAATTTGCAATTCCTTCCTCCTCTCACTTTATATTCGTCAGACACTGTGATCCTCAACTTTTCCTGACAGTCTCCTAAAATTTCCAAGGACTCTCATACATTGTTGAAATTTCTCTATTCTTTTAGCCCTATTTTAACACACTTCTTCACTATTCCCTGATGATCTCCTTTTGAACTCAGTTAGCCAAACAACATCATGCACAAGGGGAAGCACAGACATGTGCAGCACAGGGGAGATCTCACTGGTAAGACCGCTCAGTTATATAGCTGGGAGATTCCTGACCTCTGCTATGTAGTTATGCATTTGCATTGAAATGAAGTTATGTGAGGTATAAATCTCATCAGACAAAATCTGGTTTCTAAAACGTATACTTGAAAGTTAAATACATCAAAGAGGGGAAAAGTGAGTGGTTCTGAGCATTGGACTGTGACTTCTCTCAACATATACCTCAGTTTTTTCTGCCAACATGCTGACTATTCATTTTTCTCCTCCATCCCACAAAACTACACTAAAATACTTCTTTATTTATCAAGATTTTTATATTGAAGAAAATACTGTTCACACACTGACCTATAACGGCCTTTAAATCACCTACCTGTTCTTTATCTGCCATCCTTTCCTTTCATCTTTGAAGTATCTGAGCATCTTCCAACGATTCTCTACACAACATGGCAAGCACCTGTTAAGTCAAATTCCCTTCCTTTTATCAAAACAATCCTTTTTGTTCCTAACATGTTGCCTTGTTTGTCTTAGGGGAAGGACCTAGTCCAAAAGATGGATCAGCTGGGGAACTTCACAGGTCTTGGCCCTGCCCCTGGGAAATGGTCCTTCTTTTCTTACATTAAAAGCATCTACCCTTGTACAGTATAATTCCATTATACTAGAGAAGTGGAGATGAGAGTTGTCAGCAAGGAGTACAAATCTTCAAAGTAAGGGCAGGACTGCCCCCTTCCTCATCCTCTTCTTAAGACAACCACCCCCTCCCTCCCCTCTTCTGCACCAACAGTATGTGAAACAAAATACTTGTGGTATTGTTCATCATTAATTAATTGTGGATTAAGTCACAGACTAGCTCTATCACCATTAACAATGCATGCTCCTGTCCTAGTTACAGTGGCCAGGACCAGTTTATGACTATGTGGATATAACCAAAGCTGTGTATTCTATACCCTCTATGTAATTTCTGATGAACTGTTAATAATGGATAGTTTGCAGCAGCTGCCCAGAGCACACCTGACACCTCAGGCTACAAGCTGCATGTTAAAGAACTCTGTGAGATAGGGGAATGTTCCTGTCTTCACAGCAATGACTCAGCTGTGATAACTCCCCTCTGGGGAAGGAACAGCACCTTCATACTCAGCCTAAAAGGGTCATACCTCATAATGGGCCATCAAAGATTCAAAAAATATCTCATGACTCACAGAGCGAAATCACCCATTGTGAAACTCCCTGCCCCGGGGTAGGTACTGGGGATTTCCACCTGAACATGAGCATAGATAATCTTCGGGTTTGGGGACTTCTGATACCACCCATAGGATCCAAATAAGGACCAGAACCTCAACAGGACTGCAAATGCCCCTCTCAACCAGACTATGACCATCATCCTCACCAACAGGTTTCCCTTTCCTTTCACCCTATACTCAGGGGGACCACGTGGCCTGCAGCACAGGGGTCAGCAAGCACCATTCTGTTTGTGTCCCAGGGTGTTGGGTTATACATCTGTTTTTTGTGGGTTAAAACCACTTTTCTTTGTATCACTGTATTTATTGTAATCTTTTTAGTAAATTATAACTCTGACTTGTAATCTCTCTTGAGTTGGTTTCATGTCTCCCACCAGTTTACTTTTAAACCAGCACACCTTCTACTAAGCAAAAAAAAATATTACAAACTTACACTCACTGGCCATAACTATTAACAACTAATTTCATTGTAGCCTTATGCTCAGTAAATGTGACCAATACAGTGTGATGAAAACAAAACCATAACATTAGGATTTCATTTTTCAAGCGAGGAGAGGAAGACAGGGACATAAATAGATGGCATTTGCCTCTGGAATTTCAAAACATATTTTAAGATATACACTCTCTAGGTAAGTGATAAAGATTAAATAGTTGAAAGTTCTTTCAGAAATTCAGAAATCTCAAACCAAACCAAATTTTGCTCAACTCCTACAAATGTTCTTCTTTGTTACAGTAGGTTTCAGAGACTATGCATTGGCAGGAAGGGAGTTTACAGAGCAATCAAAGATGACAGGACACAGCAGTGGAAGCAACACTCTGCT
This sequence comes from Campylorhamphus procurvoides, assembly GCA_013396655.1. Lineage (NCBI taxonomy): Eukaryota > Metazoa > Chordata > Aves > Passeriformes > Dendrocolaptidae > Campylorhamphus > Campylorhamphus procurvoides. The sequence goes on from WBMV01006934.1 coordinate 732,035, forward strand.
CCCTGGGAGTGCTGCTGTGGTCTCCATGCTTGACACTAAACAGTTTGGGCTTCCCAAATCAAAAAGTCCACGAGGCAGGGAAGCACTTTGGCTCCAAAGAGTCTCCTACAGAAGAGTACCACCAGAGAGAACCTGGAACTCTTGATGGACAACTTGCTCAAGAGATAAAGCATCTATCCCACATTTTATTTAATAAAGATGTACCAAAATCAAGTCTGGCACCAGCTTACATCCTTGAAATTTTAGCCTGAAATAACAGCAAAGCATCTTACCATATGCTTCCCTTTTAAGGCAAGGGCTGTTGAGGTATAGTCACTCACCCCACAACACAAGCCAACCAAACTAGATTTGTTTCAGTGAAGCTTTGAGTATAATAATTACTACATGATGCACTATGCATTGCCAATTTCAAGCTGGCTTCAGTGCATATCTTTCTTTTCCATTGAAGGAAAGTAACATCTCAGTTTACACAGTTCTTAATTTACCAATTTTGTTAGTGGTATGTGTGTCTAATGGGGACTTTGACAGTAAAACTGTCTTGTTAATAGCTCATGATTTATTACATTATTCACCACTTCCTTACTTTTTTTTTTTCAGCAAAAAAAAAAAAATAGATATTTTAGAGTCAAGTTATATTTTCCTAGGCTCTCCACCAGAATTACTAGACTATACCTAACCATCTTAAGTGACAACTGTAAATTATATAAGCAGAGGAAAAATCTGATGAGGCACCTATAAAGCAAAATAACATTTGAACGACATAAGATAGACAAAATTTAAATGATAGCAAGAGCAGGATAGACAAGAAAAATCCATATTTCTCAGTGAGGATGAAAGCATTTACACAGGATGATTTTTAGTACACCCAGTTCCACTTCTATCATCCCAGTTCCATACCCCACACCATAAATTATCATCACTGTTTCTATGCAGTTAGAATCTCAGTTTTGTTACTTGTTCCAGAAAAGCTTATGAACTTCTCAGTGGGTTTTTTTTACTTTTGTCTTGTTTTTTTTTTCTCATTTTTCCTTTCTTCACAATCCATTTTTCCCTTTCCTTACATCCTCTTCATCTCGAAGGTCTGTTTCTTCCATCGTTCTAATATATGTGCCAAATCTCACCTTTAATTTCCTTTTCATGTTTTCCTTCTTTATTCCTTTATGGATTTTTACTACTTACCCCTACTTACACACACCTTGAATCCTCAGTTAAGATCTTCCCACCTAAAGTCTTCTCTTCTTCTGTTTAAAGTAATGGGGTCATTGGATCATCTTTTAAAAATACACTTTTTTATTGTAGCCCAGCTCAGCTTTTATTTACAACTTTTTTTTTGTGAGTAAAGAAAATATTTTGAGACAAAAGAGAACTGTAGAAGTTCTGTAGCAAAAACACCACTGTGGGCCCAATCCCTCATAGCCTCAAGTGTGGGCAGCTTGCCTGCCTGCAGAGAGCACATTCTAATTCCCTACGACTGCTGGGAATTTATAATAGCAAAAGCAGGGCTGGTCTCATATATCACTGTGTCATCTATCCACAAGATACAATGGAGGGCTGAGATTCTGCCTCCTCCTTTTTTTTTCCCTATTCCAAAGGAAGTAACAGATTTGTAGAAAATACTTTGGAGCTTTTAATTCCCCAAGACTTCCCATGGGTGAGGCAGGCTGACTGTTTGGCTATGTGTCACACCATTAGGATCTATGAGCTACTACTTTTCAGTTTTCAGCCTACCTGTTCCTATCAAGGATAGCAACAGACCTAGAATTAAAAGCCCAGAAACTCACATCTTCCCTTTACCCACTCACAACAAATTGCTGTTTCAGCTCCCCACTAGTGCAGGAAGTCTGAACATTTTTCTTCCTTCAAAAGGTACTGGATGGGTCAGTGCTGCAGGACCTGGTGTTATTTGACAACACCAGAAGTAATTTAACAATATTTAAAATAAACATGTGATGTAAGAACAAGATTTCAACTTCCTGTTTGCCGGTCTTAATAGCAGAAAGACCTGTGATGACAGGTAACTGGTTGCTTCAAAATTAATGACCTTGAAGATATTCAATCGCCATCTTAAATCTCCTCCCTTTGAACTGGGTGCACTAGTAAAATCCTGCCTTTTTTTTTTTTTGCCTCCAAAAGATTGTAAAAGGGATGTATTATAACAAATTACAAGAGTTCCAAAAAGTCCAATGGTCTGTACATACTTTCCTCTTCAGTTCCTATAAAATACTTAGGTACAGCTGAATTGTAATTGCTCTGTTTAGTACTATTTCATCTACTCTGAAAGGATACCTGCAAGTCCCACGAAAAAGGGACTAAGATGCTAAGCTTCACTTTGGTGTCATTTGCTTCTGTATTCCTAATGTATTTCTTTCTTCCCTTTTTTTTGTTGTTTTTTTTCTGTTTTCTTTTAAATCATTCCCTACAGCAGTCAAAACAACTGTAACCAGTAACACATCCTTATCAGGTTAAAAACACATCGAGCATTTGATTAATTAACAGTGGTTTTGGGGTTTTTTTGCAAATCGTGGGTAAAATTCAGAAATTTCTTGTTTATGCCTCTATACAGCTGTCATTACCTACTATATGCAGGGGAGAGATATCCAAGACCAGAACTCTTCTACACAGACTTCCTTTTACACTTGCTGTTTTCCCAGGTCATTCAGTGCAAGACCATCATTTTTCAGGAGAAAGAGAGAAAAAAGAAAAACATGCAGTGTAACAAGACCTGCAGTGTTAAAGAGGTTGATTTTTTGATACCAGAAACCTCTACAATTGATCATTATGCATTTTCCTGAGTCAGACAAAACAAATAACTAAAGATAACCCCTTAGAAATAAGTAAAAACTAGAAAAAAAATTCTATAATTACTTTTAGAGTTAACTGGAAAAATATTTTTTATATAAGCTTAACACATATTCTGTTATTTCTTGGTTTAAAATTTAGTAATTTAAACCCATAAAATGTTCAGTGTACTTTCTCAACTGTCCTCATATTTTACAACCTGATCATCTGATTCTGACTGAATTGTCAAAAACACATGCAAGAATCACCCTTCCACAGATATAAATGGAAAAGACTGAATATCACAAGATTAAGTTTCTTATGCAAGTGTGAACTCAAAATAGCAACTCTGCTTGGCATAAAAGTTTAGTTCCTGCACAGTAAAAAAAATGCCAAAGAATTTTTTGATGATAATTTGAAGAAAAACCACTGCAAACAAGACAGGCATGTAGTTTTTGCCACTCTTAAACAACCCATTTAAAAACATGGAATAACAAAAAAAACACAGTTTCATGTCAGGATTAGACCAAGACTTCAATAAGAAAGGAAATTACTCTCCTTTGGACTTGTTTTGAAATCTTTTCCCAGAGCTGCACTGGCAGTAAAACAGTTGACTGTATCAGTTTCTGCTGCGGGGAACTGTTCTCGGTCACAGGCAGATGGATTCGTGTCTGGTCATTCCTGCTTGGTTGCCATGCAAAGTATTTTGTGTAGTGAAGAACCACCCTTTGCAGCAGAGCTGCCCAGAATACAGTCAGCATTTCCTCTATTGAAGCAACAAAACCACATCTAGGAAAAACAAAGCAAATCAACTTTCACTTCTTGATTTTTTTCAATTTATACAAGGTTTGTAGGTAGAAGAGTATATCAGAAGCAACCTAACCTATGAACAGAGAATCCTCATGGGGAGATACAGTACCACTGAACAAGACCTTGGAAGAAAAACATGTCCCCATCACTTGAGTAACCAACTGCTAGACCTTTCCTCAGGAGGTTCTTGGTGCTCAAAAGCAATTTCACTACCTCCTACTCTGCATGGATGTCAATATCTGCTGATTGTCAGGCTGCCACAGATGGAGTTGAAGAAGTACAGTTCAAAACATAGAAGAGAAGCCATCTCAGCTATGAGTCAACATCTTAAGCAACTAAAGCTTGCATCCCTACATCATGTTTCCTTTCGGGAGCGGGGCCGAGGGGGAGGTAATTTCTCCAGTGTCCTTCAAACCTAAAAGTTAAGCAGCTTAGTATCACAAAAAGCCCAGGGAAGAAAAATGTGAGACAGGCAGCTGTCCCTATAATGACAATCAGCTTCAGAGCACAGCAATCCTTAGGGCAAAAATTCTCCCTTCCTCACAGAAACAAATCCCTATTTGTTTTTATCACCAGCTGATTAGTCCTTCTGCTCCACCAACAAGGATTGAGGGATCCCGACCATGTTGCCCATCTTCCTTTCAGAAGCCAGCTCCCAGGTGGCTGCAGCTGAGCCCGCCCTCCTTCTTACCACCCAGCTCCTCCTACTCAATGTGGTTTGCTGGTTCCACAGAACAATCTGATCACTAAAACTTGAAACCAAACTTGACTGAAAGTTTGAGCACCCCAATAATATCACATTTCTTGGTATTTTGCCAGGCACAACAACAGCACAAGTACCTTGACTGGCTGTGAAACAGTTGACAATGAACTAGCCTTGACAAGCTTCAGAAGGGTCTGATCTGAACTGCATTTTCCTGGATATAATTACTTCTAAACAGAGGTAATATTAAACAACTGCTCTTCTGCTTGGCAAACTCTCAGGATGCTTGCCAGGGCTGTAATACTATAATCTCCTCTTATTCATGTTGCACACAAAGTTATATGGGAACATTGTGAACGAGACAGCCAAGGCTGCTCTGCTAATGTGAAGACATTTAACTCCATATTTGTATTCATATCTACATATATGCACACACATATATATTTCATTAGCCCCAGAAAAACACTCAGGAACTCTGGCCTCATTGGCATCCTGTGTAGGAGCACAGCCCAGGAAGCAGAACTATGAGATGCACTCTGAGCCTCTGCATTCACAGTGTCAAGAAGGGACACTCACTCTCTTTTACTTCATTGCTTTTGACCTCTCCAGATGTGACTGTCCCCTATTAACTGTGTAATGCAGGTTAATACACTTGGGTGAGGGTTGAGACAAGCACAACTGGTTGCTGTTCCTGGCTGTACCACATCACATGGTGTTTTATCAGGTCCACCCAAGGCTCTCAGGTAATGCAGCCTTGAAGGGTGACAGAGTCACAGCACACTCTCAGAAGGGGTGAGGCAGAATAGCAGTTTATTGAAGGGGGTCGAGCATTTATATATTGTCCTGGGTTAGAAGGTTCTGGCACAGGGGCTGAACCAAGGTGGAGCATGCAAATCCACTACTAAATATAGGAAATAGGGGGTGTAACATACCTATATATGGGACATAAGGGAGGGCACAACCATATAAGGCATATCTGCATTGCAGAAGTGTCATGAGGGGTAAAGTCCTTAACCACAAAACATTTCTATTATTTAACAGTAAAATAGATTCTTTAACATAAACTGGGAGTCCATGTAATCCAAAATCCAAAATCTGTATCACACTCCTTCGTCCGTGTCTCCTGTAGAAGCTGCATTGTTACTGTTCAGATCTTTCTTTTCACTGATGATATGTCTGTGCCCCAACACTCAGGTATTCTTTTCCTTTATGCTTTAGAGTTTATCTAAAACCTCCATCTGAAGTAGGCTCAAATGCCAGCTGTTTGGATCTAGATGAGCTCCAGCCGGAGCACAAGCTATTCCTAGGACAAACTACAAACATATCCAGGTCTCTGTGGTGACTTGCCTTGGCAGCTTTTTTCAATGGAGGAGTTGATTAAGAGGGGTAGGAACTGAGTAATACTATTCTTGCCCCAGTCAAAAACAAAACCGCATCAGCAATCATGTCCTGTTGTAAACGCTATTTGTTCATTTAAACAACATGGAACAGAGTATAGTAAGCTGGGGGAAACAATAAAACATTGGGAGTTATGACATTAAGCTTACTCTTTCAAGAGGAATTACCCAAACAGCAAATATTTACATGGTGAAGTTACAGCTACTTCTTTTGAAGTCAGCCTCATTAAGTATACTAGGAAAATCTTCCACATAAGGAAAAGCCACCCTGAAGATTTATTTGAGCCTTACCATCAAGAAAGCTAAATACTTGTGAGTGATACTGGCAGCTTGTCTCAATGGAAATCATAACTCCTACTGTGCATTTCCCCCTCACTGGATCTTTCCTGTGTACCAAAAACTTTCTACAAATCATCAAAACCTGCATTTACATAATATCTCAAATGTCTGAATATCATGGATGGCCAGTAAGGGGGTTTCCTCTACTTTTTTGCAGGCTTTTCTTTGGGTTTGTTTTTTTGTTTGTTTGCATTTTGAGGGGGTTGGGTGTTCTTTTTAGTTTTTCTTTTACTGCTATTTTTTTTAAAAGCTTTCTTCCTTAGTTTAACTTGCAAACATCATTCATACACTTCTCTTCAGTTTCCCTATAGATAGAGAAGTTACCAACACTTTCTGGTCGTAGTATACATGCCTGAAAAATCACATTAAAATCTTTCCTAAGAAGTCTTTTTCTGTTAGGAGTCTAACAGAAGCATTCAGAGTACATCCTTTTTCTCAGGCTGAGACACAGGAATTGTTTAAAGAGGGATCTGAGTAAAGAGATTAGGTTGGAGGTAACCTGTCCCTTGGCATAACAACATTTTCTTCACAGTTATACTGTACTGACTCAGCTCTTTTCCCATGAACTGAAAGAAGAGCTAACAAGACAACAAGCTTTCCCCCCCACTCTCTCTAGATGCTCTCATACAGCTTCCAAGTGTGAGGAAGATGAATTTTCTTTCTTTTATTTCTTAATGCATCAAAACCACTCAACACACAGAAAGAGGCTTTGGAAGCATGGATAACATGCAATATTCTGTGTTTGGTAAACAGTTACTGATAAGCTATATTGTACCAAGCTCTTTAGTATTACTTATTCTAAGATACAAGTTGATGTTTAGCAGACCCTTTTAACAAACTGCAAGAGTCCAAATTAGTTTGTGTTAGTATAAAGAGATTACAGATAAATGAAACAGGATAAAATGTAACTACAGCACAGACACACTTCAATACTTGGATGATCCCACCGCCAATTTGACAAGTTGGTTATTTGACTGTAACATATAAGCAAGCAAAAATGAAGTGTTTCAAACTTGGCATGTGATTTGAAAAAAAAACAAAATAAAATTACAAATTATATTAGTCATACAGTAATTTTAGTAACTTATAGTTACTAAAAGAGCTAAAAGATGTGAACAATATAATCACTGACAACATTCAGTCTAGAGAGACAAGTAAATGTACATTGAAATTAATGAAACTAAATGAAGACTCACATGACTATGTATTAAAGAGTTTAAGCATTACTGATGTCTTCAGTGAAAACGTCTGCTCAGAGCAAAGTAGTGTAAGAGAAATTAAAATTGACAATTAATACCTAAGTTAGTAGGAAGCCATGTATTGCTGCTTTTAGCTTTGATCTACTTAAAAGTTGGGAGGTGGCTGAAAGGGGTACATGTAAATAAATTTGGGAAGATGTAAAAGTCTGGAGAATGACTTCTGAATTTATAAAAAGGGTACCCTAAAACAGTACTTTGTAAGTGAATTAACTGAAGCAATTGATAATAAATATTCTATCATATAATTAAAAATGGTAACATAACATAGAAGAGGGCCAGGTTTGCCATTCCAAGTTCTCAGTTAATTTTACATTGCAATCAAGACTTAAAGCTGTTTCCATGAGTTTGGGGCAATATCTTTATGATGAATAATAAGAATTCATCTGTATTACAAGAAATCCTGTAGAAGAACAACTCTAAAGAAATATCTTCAGCAAAACTGAGGTTATTGCTTATGGTCCCCACAAATATTACTTCTTCGAAAATGTTTTGCTCTCTGCCTCCATACGTAGCTTGCACTTGAATTTTAGTTGTATGTCTTAAATTATACTTCATCACTTCACTAAAACTAGGAACTCATAACTCTTCTACATTGAAAATAAACTCCAACAAGAATTTGATTGAAAGGGCTCCTATGGCTAATGGAGACTTCCATCCCTAAGATAGTCAAAGGCTTAGAAAGGTTTGCTTCTAAAGAACATTGTAAGATCACTTACCATTTATTGGTTTTCAGTTACTCTCCCTCACCCACGCATTAAGAATTGTGCTTTCCAAGTATTCAAAGTTTTTTCCCTTAATGAAACCACTGTGCCATCTGAAAACTTCTTTGACATTCAGAATTAGGAGAGTACAACAGCATTTTCCCAGATACCATACATTAAAAAAAATTGTTCCTAGGCAACAACTGTATACACCAACTATCAGCGTGGAACATGGATAGGAGTTACACGAAAGTCCTTAATAGTGGAGAAAATAAAAAGTCAAGTTTTAGTTTGAATTTGTTATACTCCCTGGAGAAAGTAGGCTAATTTTTATTAACATGCAAACAGCTTATGTGCCTACTTTCCAAAATCAAGGACTTGAGAAGGGGAAAAGAAAGGGAAAATATTAGGAAATTGCATAAGGTCCTGCCCATCTTAGGTCACAATGATTAATGCAGTGGAAATGTTAATGCAGCTCAGAAGTGGCCATATCACATGGAAGTTTATAAAGTAAATATCAAGTTGTTTCCAAGAAAGTGTACCCATTAATAATCTCAAACCTCAGCTGAAACACAAGAGGCATAAGGAAAAATTGTTGACCCTGATGGTATTGATTAGACTATGCTATTGAAAGTTTCACACACCAACCACAATCCATCTAGGAAAATCACCAACAACTGAATTCCAGTAAGGATGAAATAATTTTTAAATGGACGTGTAATTTTTGCAAAGGTTCTTGCCAACACTGGTGTAGATCAAATGAAATCACAAGTTCCTCAGCCCCTCAAGCCATATAAGATTTCTTCAACATTTGTACAGCCTTTTTTGTTTGGCATTCTTTGTATCTCCTCTAATCTTAATAGTACTAATTCTTATTGCTAGTAATAGTTTGGGTTCTGCCCTACAGTACAATTCAATTTATTGTAGAATGGTGGATCAAAAGTAGATAAAAATAATAAATTGATAAAATATGTAATTATCCAAACACATTTAATATATTTTCTGAGGGATAGAAGGTTAAATTAAGGTTGCAACAGTAATTATTTAAATGTCTTTTAGGGGAATATAGTACAAAATCTGCTGCTAAAGTCAAAATTGTCTCACAAACAAAAACAATCTAGGACATGATAATCAGAACTCAATTCCCCCCTGACCAGTCCTGGAGATAAAACATTATTTGCATTTGGCATACCTTTGTGGAAAGAAAGATAAATGGATATATGAAAGTCAGAAGAAAGATGAAATGGGAATAAAGAAAAAAAGCAAGAGCAATTGCTGAATGTTAGAGAAACTGAATAGGAGTCAGATTGGCAAATATGAGGCAGCTTGTACTGTTGTAAGCCTCATAGCAAAATGCTTCCAAAGCTTCAGGGAAAAGGGAAACTCAGGGGAATGAGTCTTGAGACTCTGCACAGGAGCTTCTCCCCTGCCTGGAGGTCAGTTTCCTAAAACCTAGTCAAGCACAATTAAAACCTATGACCCATCATCTTTCCCTCCCTCCTCCCCATCTCTTTAGTCTTAGTTACAAGCATGAACAGACTAAAACACAGATTTGATGGATTACTTCCCCAGTCTTTCCCATGCAGCCATATCATTACCATGTCTTAAGCTTGTCAAGGGAAAACCTTATACATTGCAAGTGGCACATTCTTTGTTGTCAGCGAAGAAAAGATTAGCTACAGGGGTCTTGCACTTTGTAACTTGGCATTGTTGTTGTTAAACACAAGTACAAGGGATAGACAAAATTTCCTGTCAGCAAAAAACTTGGCACTGCCCCATTGATTTTTAGGCCTCATGGTGTAAAATATACAGCTCCAGGCTTTACCAAACAAAACATTATGTAGTTATTTTAGTTGCTAATTGTTGTATTCTTCTCCATGGACACCCCCTTGACTCGAGGGACAAGCTTGCATGCCCTTATGAGGCTGCAAGCTGTGCTGGCGGTGGTACATGCCCTCGGTAGGGTGTCCCATTCTAGTCAGGTCTCAACTGAAGGGTCAGACAAAGTCTGCCCACGGGCAGGATGGGCTCGCTAGCACCCAGCAACCATCCTATGAGAAGGACAATTCTAACTCCAAACCCGGGCAGATGGAGCTCACTTAGCCCTGTAAGGCCATCCATCTAAGAGAAGGATACTCTAACCAAACCTACATCCTGAGGACTTCACTGCCACCATCCAAGCTCGCCTGGCCCTGGCAGATGAACCTTAGGAGTAAAGGGTGGGGCCAGTTCGGCTCACGCTGCGCCTCAGCTAGAAAATCCATTGCGCAGGCTCTAGGGATCCTCCCACACTCACAGAGCCCTGTAGTGACAGGTGAGGGATGAAACGACAGGTGATAAGGTGCACTGGAAGCCGCAGCCCCAACCCTGCATGCAGGTGGTTCAGGGCATTGGTCGCTCAAGACTGACCCAGAGATGACGGTCTGGTTCCGCAGCATCCTGAATGACCAAGCAGCCTTTTCCAAGGAGAGCACGGCTTGCTCCACGCGGAGAGGGGCCTAGAAAAGGTGGCCTAAACCAAAGCTCATCTCCACCCTTCATCCAGTTGGCTTGCCGTGGCCAACAGGCATCTTCCTTGCAGTCAAACAAAAACAAACCCAAAAAGACAAAGGCATACATCTGCCTCCAA
>WBMV01006934.1:744432-902922 GCA_013396655.1 Campylorhamphus procurvoides
GACTCCTCGAGCGCTTCCATCAGCGCTGCCTCTGTACAATTCTAAACATCCACTGGTCTGATTATGTGACTAATGTGTCTGTCCTTGAACAGGCAGAGATCACCAGCATCGAGGCCACGTTGCTGAAAACGCAGCTGCGCTGGGCAGGGAACATCTCCAGGATGGAGGATCACCACCTCCCTAAGGTTGTGCTCTTTGGGGATTTGACACCAGCTGCTGCAAGAGAGGAGCCCCGAGGAGGTGATACAAGGACTCCCTGAAACAATACCTCAGCCTTGGCCATATTGTCCACCATCAATGGTCCACTCTGGCCTCCAATCGGGAGAAATGAAGACACCATTCATAACGCTGCTTCTTCCTTTGAGAACACATGCAGAATCAGCCTGGAGGAAAAAAGGCAACACAGGAAGAACCAGTAGTGCCAATGGAGACTTTCTGCTGTGCCTTTTGCAAATGGACTTGCCTATCTCACATGGGCCTTTTTAGCCACCAGCGTGCTTGCAGCAAGTGTGGGTAGAGGCCTTGTAAATCTTCACTCATGAAGCTCAGCTGTGATGATGATGATGAATTGTTGTATTTTATTTTTCAAACTTATTTGCAAAGCACTGAGCAGCTCTTTGGGTATGTGTGTCAGGGCTGGAGTGAGGACAGGGGAAGAGGCTACAAGGTAGGCAAAGTCAGATTAGGTCAAGATGCTTACACGGGGGCCTCAGCCTTCGTGTGTGTTTCACCAAGCACAACTGCTTTATTCTAAAGTACCTTTTGTAAATTAGTGTAAGATTGCCTGCAAGACAGTACGTCAGGGAAATCATGTTTACATTTCTTGTTTTCATTGGCAATTGTAGAACGTTATAGTGCTTTATGGCTTCATTCCAAATTTGCTATCATAATATCCTTTTTTATGGCCACCTTGGAGGCGAACCTCAGAGGAAGGAATTTTCCTCACAGTTTATAGAGATTTCATAAAACTACAAAACTTGCTATCTACCTAAAGAAATGCATATAAGAACTTGCATTAAGTAGTCCTCATATACTTGTTGTGGCCTGCTTTCTTAATTCAACAGACAGCATACAAACTTTCCAGTTACAGGCCATTGCAAGTAAGTCAAACGGAACAGAGACTGTATCTGGGAAGGACACCTATCCTATTTGCTCCTAGGCAACACAGAAAGATGCTTCATGGAAAAACATATTCAGACAACATCAATAGTAACAGAGCACCCAAAGATTAGTAGATTGTAAAATAAAGGACTTACACGTAGAATGATGATAATGTCTTTGCTTAGGGTTGTGATATCTTTCTCATTTCTTGGATACTCTTACATCTGCCACAATTGTAAATGAGAGTCAGAGATTTTACATTCAAAGTGCAACCCCCACTCTACACAGCTGGAAGCAGCAGTAAGACACTACCACTGATGTGCACTTCAATAAACTGTGTCCTTTGAATATCAGGAAGAACTTTTTTTAAAATGAAAACTGAACTTGATGGACGCTTAGTGTTTGAAATCTATATTTCTCCTCTTTCTGGCATGCCTGAAATGCACTGGATTAATTTAAATCACAATTCTAGGTATGTACAACTCCAATCTAAAGAAATTAAAAATGAAACCTTACACTTGCACGAAACTGACTTTTTAGATATTTGTTCAACAGCAGATCCAAATTAAGGGAAGATGCTCTGCGTTGAAATATACAGAAGTATCTAAAAAGTGTGTGGGTGATGAGAACTTCGGAGTCTCAGAGTCAAAACTCATCACTTGGGGTGCAAAAGCAGCAGCTCTCTCAAACGGCAGGTACTTGTATTTAGGTACATTTCCTTATATTTAGAGAAGCAAAATTTAGGACACTAACCCAAATTATCACAGTAGAGGTAGAAAACACAATCCATGGCTGTTCAGGCAAAAGAAATAAGATCTAAACTGAACCACAAGCACTATAATTGCACAGTAAAATCTCTCACCCAATAGCCTATACTTTTTTTGTTGGTTAGGGTTTCGTTAACACATTCAAGTCAGTAATATCAAAAGAAAAAAAAAAAAGAAAGAAATAACAGCCCATTAGTCTTTTCCTTGCGCAAGACAAGTATATTAATATGCCTCATTCATGTTCTGACCTCAGATGAGTTCCTGATTAATTCATTTTTACTATCAGATCTCAATAATCACATGGGGTACTTGTATAAGAAATGCATGAGAACATTGGAAATAACTTCACAAGTAATGAATCAAATTTAGTTTATCCATTTGTCATTGCACTGCGTAGCCACAGTAGCCACAGGAGTCTGAGTCAAAACATAAAGCAAGATTTGAGTGAAGAGATAAAGTCTTTGATTAGACAAAATACAGCATTGCAAAAGTAACAAGGAAGGTTGACAAGCTTTCTTGTTTTGAGATTTTCTGCAATTATATCTATTGATTTAACATGAAATACTACCCTTCCCTTCATGTACCTTTACATACTTGTGGCACTTCATACGCTGCACTATCACCCCTCATATTCCAGTCAGAAACAGCTCATCTCTGGGGACAGTATTCCCACATTAGCCAAGGAAAGAAACAGTAGGAATATGTGAAATTTTGTTTCCCCTGTTTCTGGATCAGCACGTTCATTAAAACTTTATTTTTCTTTATCTTTTAAAGTGTATTCAAGAGAGAGACAAGTTGAAAGAGCTGGCATCTGTTGAACAAATCACATATAAAATACAGCAGATGTTAAATAAACCAAGCAAGTTATTGTTTTAGCTGTGTAATAGCTTGTAGCCTTACTGGAGCATTATATGAACAAGCCAGGTCCCTTTGGAGTTGTTCTCTGATCATGCAATACATCAAAAGACACAAGATGAGTGAAATAATTCTAATAATTAAAATTCATGGAATATACAGCCAATTACTGATTGATTTGAGATGCAGCAGACTCCACACACACACAGAATTCTTCACTACAATGGGTAGGTATTCATTCTGTAAGAACTAAAAAAGACATTTGTTCACAGATTCGTTAATAGGGTCTGCTCAAGAAGCAAGGAGGTGCCCAGAACACAGATCATTCACCAACAGAAATTAATGGTAAACTTTCCTAGTTTCTTTCCTCCTACCACATTCCCTAGAGAAGCTGGCAAATCACAGAAGTGAAATGACTATTTTTCACTTAGAAATAACAGTGAAACAAAATGCACACTACAACCATTGTATATTTCTTTTCCCATTATTCGTCCAGGCTTCTGATTTTTACTTGGAAAGGTTAACAGGATAGACACACACACACAAAAAACCTCAAGATACAATAAAAGCCTGACCAACACATAAAGACTGTCTTTACAAAGCAGACACTTATGCATTTAGGATGCTTTTAAAATCAGACCCTGAGAAGTGCTCCTTCCCCTCCTCACCCCCCATGCCCTTTTTTTCAGGCTAATCCATGCACATACTATGGGGATTGCCAATATGGAACATCCCACTGACCTTGGCAATTGGCAGCTGTGATCAATCACTTCATAAAATCCTCTGTGTCAGCTAGAAACCAGTTGTGTTTCTTAAGCAAGTCAATCTGCTAAACAGCTTAGGTCATAAATCCATTCAAAACACTAAAAAAAGAAACTCATTTGGATGAAATGTGACTTTATGCTTTCTTAAAGGTTAATAACAGAGAGGAAATTCTTCTCTGTCATTATGAGAAGCTACTTGCAGACTCCAGTGTTTGTGTACTGGTTTGCAGATGGGATGTCTTCAGTTACTGGTGGAGCTTACCATAGGTATCCCCAGTCATGACACCCACGTTAGTAACATGCACACAGCACATAATTTCCAACTTTTTTCAGACCATTAATCTGACCTAAATATGAAGTTAGTTATCAAACAAAACAAAAGCAAACATCTCTCCATAGAAACTGAGTATCAGACAAAACTGCTATTACCAAACACACAGTTAAACAAATGAGACACTTTTTAACCCAAGAGTGAACTTTGGCAGAATGAGATCAGCACAGAAAGTCATTCTTTCCATAATTATTTCCTCTTTAAAAACAACATGTCAATGGATTTCTTTGGCCAATTTGCTCCTTATTGAGACTGTATTCTACTCTCTCCCCATAGGTAGTCCAATGAGCATAATTTAAGTGATTTGTTAACTGTTCGCATACTTAATTTGTCCCACAAAAGTAAGAGTTTCTCTATTCAACTTTTTGGATAAATCAAAATGAAATAATCTTAAAATATGCAGATCAAACATAAAACTTAGAGGGGAAAAAATAAGAAGAAGGAGTAAGAAATTAAGAAGGTACACTGAAGAGACAAAAAAACCAAAGAAAGAAAGAAGCCAACTGAGAACAAGTGAGGATAACAAAGACATGATTCACTCGAGTCATGAGTCTTGAAAGAGTAGAGAGACCTGTGCAGGTAATCTACAGTAAAGTGTGATCACAAAATGACTTTTACTACCTTAAATACATTGCAATACCTTTTAGAAGTAGAATAATAGAGCAGAAGCTTGCCTCTTAAAACATCACTCATTCCTACAGCCATCTATCGGAACTAACTTATTCTCCCAGAAGACAATCATTACAAAGTACAGTAATAAAATATATTTCCATTCACAGCCTGAGGGAAAAGGATATGGTATTTTGCACATTTTTGCTGTAAAATGAGAATACTGTGAAAGATACCTTCTTAGGGTACAATGACACATTTCCTTTTTCACCTAGACCAATAAAAGCATGTAATGCAGGCAAGGTATCACATCATTACATCCATGTAAAAGTTACTCTGAGGCAGCATCAAAGACCAGGTTAGTTTGTTATTATTAGATTGCACGTTCGATTAGACTTCTAAATTTTTCATCTGATTAGTGTATGCTGAGAAGTTTTTTTTGATTGGACTTCAGCAGGGAAAGGATTTAAGTGTCATATTTATTTTCAACTTCTGATGGAGAAATTTTGCATTCTGCTGGCATGAACAGGAGGAGAAGGATTTGACAGTTAACTACTAGTTTCAACAGCAAGGATAGGCATGTACCTGTTTTCTCAGGGTGTTCCTGATGAAGAAGACCAAAGGTCCAGAATTGCTGTGGCTTGATGGCACTTCATCACTGTGATACTCTGAGTAAAAGCTTTAAAAAAAACTTGAAATCTATCACCACTTAAATGATACAGTTCATCTTCCCCCACATCACAATTTTTATCGTACTTGTTACTTTCAGTTGGCTTCTTATTACCAGTAAGTGAAGACTGCTTCTGTAAAGTGAAAATAATATGTTTAAATGCAACTGGGTTGTAGATTTTCCTGATAGTTCTCATAACTTTGAGTTAGGATATAGGAGTTTATTTCTGGCTTGAACAAGAAAGCTGTGAATAAACAAAATACCACTCCATCAGAGCTTAAGCTTTCTCACCTGTGCAGGGAAACTAACAGCCAAAAGAGCCTTCTCATAACCAGATGCTGGAAGCAGTTTCAAGCATCACACTAAAAAGCTAGGGGTTGGTGGCAACTGCCTTGCAAATAACTGCAGTGATTTCCTCCTCTAATGCTGTCATATTCAGGGTTGAAGCTCAAAGTTGAGCTCAACCCCAGAGTGCACGTACTGACTCACAATCTCATTCTAGTCTCACATACCTAACACTCTGAAGTCTGCTTTGCACTTCTAATTGGAACTTACAATCAATTATTTGGCAAACAATATGTTTAAGCACTTGACTGGGGACAGGAGAAGGGAGGGGTGGGGAGGAAGAGCAAAAAAATTCCATCCATAAGCCCAGGCCTCAAATTCAGCAGCTTGACAGATGCTGGCTGGAGTTCTAGCAGATAAGAGAAGAGGGAGCTACCAGGTCTAACAGGAGAGTTCCTTGGAGATTATGTCATTTACTACAATGAAAAGTCAATTCCTACATGGGTAAAAAAAGCCTGCCTTTAGGCACCAAGAATTAAGAGCTTTTGTCTGTGTGGCAGAAATACAAGACTCCATAAATACACTTAAAAGAGACCACTTCCAGATCGCAGCACAGATACACTCTGTGACAGAGTGTATGGGTCTGCCCACTACAGTAAAACCCGCTTCAGGAATAACTAACAATTTCGTTTCCATGCAAATCAAGGCTAAAGGAAAACTTATTTTTTATCTTTTTCACATAATAAAAGCTATGCATAATCTGAAATAAGAAGTACCTTTATCCAATTTGCCTATTTATCCCTAGTTTTGAATTTATAGTACAGTATTGCTGAAAAATGTCAATGTCTAAAAAAACTATATCATACTGGAAATTATTTTTCCCATTTAGATTTCAGTGTAGTCTTTTTTCATCTTATTCTGCTTCATTTACCTGTATTTCTAGCATTCTCACAATATCACATCTATTGGAAGTGTCCTAAAATTAGCAAATGCACCATCCTCACACACAACACACCACTACACCAGGTCTCAGAGACTTCTGGAGATGGGATTTTGCATGAATTACCAGAAATGACCAACTGAATAGCTGATTAAATAGTCTGGGCATACAACATATCCATTGACTTTTGCAAAAAAATCTGGGGAACCATAAATTCCAGCTCAACCTGAGCAATAGCAATGTCTGTGTATGAGTATCACCTGCACCATTTATCAAGTTGTATAACCTCTTTTTCTGCCTCTAAATCATACCTGATTTCTATTCTATTAGAGTTACAGGTTGCATCTATCAACTAGAATGCAAATACATGAACACTTAATTGTGTGCAAAGGGCGCTGCAGCTGCACCCCAAGGTACCTGCACTAAATGAATTCCTCAACACTATATGCTGTTCTACATCACCCAGCAACAGCCACAGAAGGCAAGTAAAAATGCATCTTCCACACCCGCTTCAAAGCTGAAAAGTTACTCATAATCATCACCCTGGACATGATGTCCCTTCTCTTACTACACAGATCTTTCTCTGTTGTCTTAGAACTCTGGTTGCAGGGAACATATTTCTTCAGGTAGAAGCTAAAGGCCACATGTCAAAACTACCCTTCTGTCACTCCACAAGCCTCAACTCAGTGCTGTCTACATCATAAATTGGAAGGCTGTTTTCAGTAAGCTCTTCTCAGCGGTGCCAATTAATAGGACAAGAGCCCACAGACAGAAACTGATGCACAGGGACTTCCACCCGAACATGAGGAAGAACTTCTTTACAGTGCAGTGACAGAGCACTGGAACAGGTTGCCCAGAGAGGGTGTGGAGTCTCCTTCACTGGAGATATTCAAGAACTGCCTGGATGCAATCCTGTGCCATATGCTCTGGGATGAGCCTGCTTGAGCAAGGAGGTTGGACCAGATGACCCACTGTGGTCCCTTCTAACCTGACCCACTTCGGTGATTCTGTTACTGTGTAGTTGATCCATTGGCACACCAGAGCATTGCAGTTGCAGTCTCTGGTTTATTACACAGCAACACAACCTGATCATCATCTTAACATAAGCAGACTTCAAAGAAGGCACTAAAATTTCCCCACCTGCACTTTGACCTCATTCTAGAACCACACACCTCTGCCACTATATCCCATTTAATCATATGTTTACAATTAAGGTCTTAAAAGTAGTAAGAGGATACGTGACCTCTTCTCTCCATACCTTGTGGGGCATGGAAATTACACAAATAGAGAAGCACAGTTTGAGTCCAAGAAGCTATGGTGGTCTACACAAATGAACAATGTATTTTTTTTATTCCAAAATATCCCTCAATTAATTTCAATAGAAAGAAAGGAAAACGATACCAAGAAATCCAACATACCTGGCACCATTGTCCACATTGTCCCGTTGTTCATTTGAGAAAAAACACAACACAGAGGATTTTTCCAAACCATAACTTTGAGATGACTAGAAAGAGACAAAAGGCTTTTGCTTGGAATTCCAAAAAACATGCCTTTCTGAAAAGGAAATACACCAACATGAAAAGACTGTGAAAAAGTCAAAGCAAATTAACACTACCTGACTCGACTTCAGGAAAGCTCCAAAGAAGAAAGAGATGTCCTATGGAAAAAGAAAATGCACAAAAACTTCGAAAATTTCCCATAATTGGGAAAAGTATTAAAGAAGGGTATAAAGATAATTTTGAGAGAATGAATATGAGCAGTGTTTTTCAGGATTACATTGCTGCTCTCTGCTCAACTCAGATGTGTTGCCAGACTGCAGCAAAAAGAGGCAACAGCTCGTCTATTCACAGCAGTTTTAGTACTACAGCAACACTTTGCAGCCACTTAACAGCTGCATGCAACATAATTTTCTCTGTACACAATCTTTTTCAAGATTGATGGGTTTATCTGGGCTGAGAGATATACAGAACCATGCTTATTCTCCCGTGTTACAGCAACATAATAGAAAAATAAAAACGCTTAGAAAGATCAACATCCTACTTTGGATTAATCTACTGAAACAAAAAAAAAAAAAACCAAAACAAAACAAAACAAAACCAAAAAAAAGAGGCAGCAACGTGCCTGAAAATACAACCTGCAAATGCCTGACTACAGCTATTTGCTCTCTTTTGTGCGCTGAACTGCTCTCAAGAGGTCAGTCTCCAAAGTGAAATTCCATCCTGAGATCTGGATAAAAAAAATCACTTTCCATTTGGTATCTCAGCATCCCAATCATGCTCCGGATTACTCAGTACATTAAGTGGGCACATAGAAATCAGGGAAAAGTCAAAGTACTGCCTGCATTCGTAGATGCCAGGTAGTTCTGTTAGGTCAACATGGCCAGAATTTTGGAAGAATTAATGTGCTTACCTATCTTATTTTACTTTAGTTGTGTAGTAAAAACCTAAGGCACTGCATTTCCCATAAGTCAAAAGAGCATTCACTTTTCCAATCACACTTAAAGTCATTTGAACATTATTACTCTTCAAAGTTCTATAACATCATCAGCTTCAGAATTAAAGAAATAAAACTATATATTTGCATAATCCACCACTAATCACTTGCATTTCTTACTGTGACATCACTCAATACTGTATATGTACATGTACATATATATATATTGTACACAAGTACAGATAGTAATACTGGTTGCAAGTGTCCGACTCACAAAAAGCAATTGCCTTGTCTATATACTGTCAGGCAGTTTACTCTCCCATAAAAATTATGATTGTAATTCTAAGGCATTTTACTGCCCATTCCATTTCTGCATCTAATCATGACTCTAAAGACCACTTCAAAAATTCATGCAATTGGATGCAACTGAACAAGGATGAGACTCTCAGACTTGGGACACACACACACACACACAAGGCATCGTGTAACCTGCTCAGTGGAAACTCATTGTGAGCATGTTTCTAGCCCATGGAAAATGCAGAGTCATTTAAAGGAGCAAACTTTTAAAATTTACATAATTCACAGTCTAGAACAGCTCATGTTGCAGCTAAGGAGGCAATAACTTACTCATGGTGCTAATCCCTGAATTTGAACAGGCCTCCAGCAGCTAAGATGCTGAGTAATGCAACCACAAGCATAAGCAGTATTTCTCAACACAAAGATGCTGAACCGCCACAAGAAAATCCTGCAATCCACTCACAAAGAATGTAAGATCAGGCACAAGCAAAATACATGCTTTGAAACACATTTCAGGGTGTCTATCTGACCTTCTTCTGTGCTGTAATTAACTGCTCACAGAAGTCTGCTGTCTATTGCATGAGGCCTTCTGGAAGTGATGAGACTTCAACAATGCACTTACATCACACACTATCAATATCATGTTCTGTTAAATAAAGCTGAGAGAAGAGAACTGACCTAGTGCGAGGCCAAGCATATTCAGTTACTGATTAGATTCATTACAAAACTGGCAGAACCCCACAAACAGAACCTATAAAGCCACATCTAGGAAATACCCATGGGAAGTTTCACAGAGTCTCAAAAGGTAAAGAAAACAAGAGGGAAACAAAGTTTTTTTTGGAAGTATACATCACCAACACAGGTTAGCAAAAGGAAGCAATTACCCCAGCACAGTCCAGTACACACAGGAAATAAACTGTTCAAGAGCCAGATGAGAGAGTCCAAATGTGCATGAAGGAGACAACTGTAGGAGTACATTGCAGATGTGTTAAAACCATAAATGCATTTTGTAGGAAAAGCAGTAAGAGCCCATGAAGCGTGCTGTATGGAGGACAGCAGTGACACCCTGTAGCAGCTTTGCCTAAAGCACACTTAAGTGGCCCCTCATGAAAATGCCAAGCAATCCATTCGGCAATCACTGCAGCATCCTCTCCTTGCACATGGTAAAGTCTGGAATTCTACTGAACATTTCCGGGTTTTTATAGTGGTTCTACTCACTCATATGACATTTCATAACCAACTTTGGGCATTCCTTCTATGATTCTAAAAGACAGATCATAATATGTTCAGCTGGGTCTAGTTAGATCTAGTTGCTTTACTGAAAACTGTAAAAGCAGCAAGAAAAATATCACCATGCAAAACACACTTCATCCTTCCTAATGCATTTCCTTCTTGCTGTGACATTTCTCCACTTTCAGCATAGATTACTTAGACCATAATCAAGGTCCATTGCTAGCAGTTCTAATAACCCATTTAACACATCAACATACTGTCCTGTTTATGTTAATCCAAAAATCACTTCACATTATTAAGGTCATTGTTTATGCTATTTGTGGGTAGGGAAATACACTTGATCCAGCAAAAATTCTTTCAAGATAAAAGTTAGCCCTTCAAGGTGGCTAGAAAAGCTAGAATGTTATTCGACTGATGTACTGTATGCTGGAACTGTTGCTTTTAAAAACAAAACCAACCAAACAAGAAAACCTACACAAAGAGGGCTGCCCTAGAAAGAGAACTACCATCTCATGGAAGTACAGCTTTCCAAACAGACAAATGCAGGATTTCCAACTCAATTTCATAGAATCCAGTGACAAACTCAGACAAGGCTAATTTCAGAGAAATCCAAACAGGCAGATTTGACTGACAGTTTCTGGTAAGTACAGTTGTGAAATTAAAATTTTTTAAAAGTCTTTCTATTTCCACACGAGTTTTGCATCTAAATACAAGCTAAGCTTCACCATGTAAATTAAATTAGAAATTCTATGGAAAACACACACCTCTGGGTTCACATGAGATGTTTGTCTATCTTACCAAAACACAGGTTACTAATACTGTATTAAAAAAAGAATACTATAGGTTAAGTCCAGGATGGACTGAAAAGCTGAAAGAAAGTATATTATTCATGTCATCTTGTGAGGAGTGCTTTATGAATACCATGGGCTGGCAAGAAGGACGACAAAACATGTACTCTTGGCTGTCTAGACTGAGTTTGAGACTAACCAGCCACATACGCTATAAGAATGAAATTTCCCAAAAGAATTGGGAAAAACACAGTCAAATTAAACAAACTGATAATAAAAACAAGTAGGCTCATTCCAAACAGATGTAAGTGATTTCCAGATTTTGTCTTACTAGAGTGTACAAGAACAGAACAATACTCCAAATCCCCTTTATCACTGGATATGAAAAAATGATGGGAGCTAAGGGTCCTCTTCATACCCACCTTCCAGTGTCTTCAAGGCTTCTAGATTAAGATACCACAAACATGAGTACCTCAGAATCACCCTGAAGTCCAACTCATAACCTGGGAAATAAAATGAACTTCCCATTACAACAGCTCAAGAGAGCTTGAAGCATGAGGGTTTCATTTGCAAAAGACCGGAATATCTTCTGCCTCAGAAGCCCTTCTGTTATTACATTTACATTAGAGCCCTGGCCTCTAAAACATAGATTTCATGATAGAAAAAAGAAAAAATATCACAGTTTGGTTGGTTCTTTTCATGGACATCAGCAACAGAAGACTAAAGAACAAATGAAAGTATGAGAAACCATCTAATACCCTCATATTTTTACATTTTCATTTCTGTAAACTAGGCAGTTCACCATCGTAATTGCTCACTGTAACCTGATAGCCAGATACCACTCAACTCCATCTTTAATAAATTTAAAATCTGGCTGAGAATATGCTTCCCTCAAGCACTGCTGATGGGTGGAACTAATGTCCTGCTGCACTGAATGCAAGGAAGAAGAATGCCTGCCAGGCCCTGTGTAACACTCCTCCACACCATCAGGCAGAGGCAGAAACCCAGCACTGCAGAGAACATATGAGGATCTCCCCTGTTTCAGGAGCAGGCACCAGGGTTTGGGCCCACCAAAGACTGCATCACCAACCAGCTCCAGTTAAAATTCTCAATACAGGCTGCAAAGAGTCAGTGCAAGTTGTATACAAGTTCTCTATATTATTAATCCTTCTCATCACGGTGTGTTAACAAGGGCATCACTGTTCAGAAGGTTTTTTTAAAAAAGGTAAAAACTCACACTAAGTTGAAGGCAAGGTATCCAACTTTTCCTCACAATGATCTGAAGACTGCACAGCAGTCAAGGCTGCTCTGTCAGAAGCTGATGTCTAACTGAGATGTTTGTAGGGCCTCAGAAACCTTCTCCTTAAAGAAACCAATCAGCAAGGCAAAAATGCCTGCGAGCCATCAGCACTTACCATTTCTATCAGCATCAGACAGCACACAGTTGTCTTGTATTTTAGGGGATCAACAAGTACCTTCATAAAATGAGCCTAGGAAATAAGTTCTAATGGTGGAACTGTGTATGGACTGTGTTCAGTGAAGATCAGATCTATTTAACACAGGAGAAAAAGAAATATCAAATTTACAGATTTGGGGTGAAGGGGCATTTTAGGGAAAATCAAATCTCTTTTTTCTTCCCCCTTTTAAACCACATTTGAATGGATGCCTTCTTTTTCCAGAGAAGATCCCTGATGTCTTAGCAACACAAAGAAAATATATTAGGATTTTAAAGGTGTGCTGAAGTGATGGCCCTCAGACTCTTTAGTTACTGAATACTACATCAAAATCAACAGAGTTGTTAAATCTGAGCCCCAAAGAAAATTTACAGGCTCATTTGCATTAACCCACAACCCTATGGAGAAGAAAGCTACCATGAATCTGGGTCCACGAATGCTCACATGCCATAATCGTCAATAAAACCCAGTCTGTGAACACATACCTCTACCTAACTTTTCACATGTTTTTCCTCATTGGGGTCTTTGCTGGCAAGTATAGGTATTCATTAGCAATAGCAGAAATGCTATAGGAAATTACCTCTGATGGCTAAATCAACACTCTGGAGCATTGAAATACACTGGCACGATGCTCTGAAAATCCCCTTTACAGCTAGAGCTTTATTTTCTGCCATATAAAGCAATTCTCTGCATTACCATCACACTTGGCCTTCTGTCCTGCTGCCACCAAGCTCATTGTAGAGCTTTATTCACAAAGCCAAAAGAACTTCATCAAGAGTTATAGGTTTGAAATGTATGTATACAAAATGCAGTCATCTAGCTTATTTTGTTGCTGATTAATTTGCCTAACTCTATATAAAATAAATATTACATACGTGATTTTTTTTTAAATCTCTTCTGTATACACATCTACCTCAAATGGCCATTTATAGCTCTTTCATGCTTTGCACTGAAGCCCTTCTTCCCTGATTTTCTTCCATGTATGAATGAATTAGATGATTTTTACCTCCATTTTCCTTCTGAAGCAGCTCAGAAGGAACTCGCCCCTTCTCCTCTCTCACTTCCAGCAGTTACCAGCAAGAGATTTCTCCAGCACTCAGAAGTATTACCATCACTTACGTGGTACATCATGACCAATCTTAAAGTGCAAAGAGTTAAAAGCCAAGAGTGTTAATTATCTATAATTGCCTGTAGAATACATGTGGTATGGGAAAACAATAAGGGTAGCAACTCTTAGTAGAGAGGAAAAAAAGTGAATGTTAAATTGCAATTCCAAAGGTAGATCCTTATATCCTATCAAAAAGGTAGCCCAAATGTATTCAGGTACAAACTTCATTTCAAGGGAATTGTTCCCACACCCACAAATCATAATTTGGCTCAAGCAGCATTTTCACCATGACAGAAATCATCATAACCATAAAAGAAGTCCAGTGTAAATTGAGCCTGGTTATGGTAAAGTTGAAATTAATTCTCATTAGAAAAGCAAGAACCATGTTCTGTAGGAGATCATGTGCTGTAGAGAGAGACGTGTGTTGTAAAAGGCCATTTGACAAATTGTGAATCTGGAACATTTTCAGGTGCAGATGGAAAGTCTCTGACCCCTCACACTTTGCTGCTTTTCCTAGTGCTATCACCCAAACTATTACTTCCTTCTGCACGCCTGGCTTCCTGACCTACACATCTAGGTATATTTTGCAATCACTTAGATCTTTGTAAATTGATAAATAACCAGGATTATATCAAATTTTTCATGCAGCAACCTACACAGCATATAAAATCATCAGAGCCACACTAATAAGGTTTTGTTTACAGTGTAAGGCACAAATGACCTTAGGCAGTGCCTAAAACAAGAATAACCTGCAGTTTAGGTGTGTAGAATACCTTATGCTTCTGTCCCTTTAATGAAACTCAAACTTGAACCTTACGGTAAATACTTACACATGTGCTTCAAGTAACATATATTTTGTAGAAATCATCATAGGCAGAAAGCTAACTATGCTGAAGAATGAGGCCTAAAAGAGTCAGGTGAATACACCTAAACCCAACAGCTTAAAATGGAACATCCAAAACAACACATCTTAAAAATTTGGATCCTATAACATTTAGTGAAAGAAAACATCCCACACTGCTAGCTCATATAGAGCCCACGTTACAGGGGAAACTGCGACAAAATTTATTATCATTTATTTTACAGAACTATTTACATATGCTTTGTACCAACAACTTACTTGGACTGTTTTAACCACAATTTTGTTTCAAGTTTCAGCTGTTGCAGTTCAGATTCTCATCCTTGTTTCTCTCTTAAACCATCACATGTTCTTTATCAGAGAAAATGTTGTTAGCCAAGAAATAGAACTGTAATTTGAAGGCTTCATAGCAAAAGCACCATTTCCTGTATTTGAAGACATGGTTTAACCTTTAAAACACAAAACAAAGTAATTAAATCATGTGGACTTTTTGTCATGAAAAGAATAGATTTGCTCTTGGCTCCTCAACAGAGTCCTAAGAATTATTTTGGCAAATAAGCAGTGATCAATTTGCCAAAATTAGTTGTTCACAAAATGTGGTGACACTAAATATTTTACTTCATTGCCTGTGGGCAGCAACACTTAAATCTCAAATCAAATGCTAGAGCACACCTAAGAAGCTTATCTTCCCCACAAAAGTACACTCCAAACACCAGCCATTATATTACATCCACTACCTAACAGCCAAGGCCTTCATGCAGTCCTGCCTCACCTTGTTTTCTTCCAGTGCTTATAGCTCATGTTTCCCAGAAACAGTCATTAAAGTAAACATACACCAACTCCTGTTCCAGAGCAGCACTGTGATCCCTTGCAGGATTTGAACCATCCCTGTGCTACCTGGAGTCCTGTGCTAAGCAAATGGTGCTGAATGACTGACGAGCAGCACAACCAGTGCCACCCTTGGCTAGCCGTGGGTGCTGTTCCAAAGGGAATTTTAGGAACAGTTGCAGACAAAGTTGGTAACTCACTGTAAATATTACTGCATTATACCGCATTATATGAGCTAGTAGCCTATAAATCCCTTATCAGTGACACATCCCTATGGGAAATGGCATGCAAGCTTCCATGTGGTGGTGATATATCATGTGATTTTTTTAAAGGCATACTGTAACTTGGACTTATTTATTGTTCCCTCCTTCCATATCTGTAAACAAAGAAAAGCTTAAAAGGTTACATTCCTTCCTACTCCTTGTTATGTTATTTAAACCAAACTGAGAGTTTAGCCACATAAACACTTGTCATCTGAACTTAATGCTTGTTACTTTCCCTTTTTTCTTCTTCAGAAAATAAAGCACCCAGTTGTGTCTGATTACACAAAAGAGGACCTAAACCATCTCATTTTTTTCTGCCAAAATATCAGAAATTATTATAGCTATGAGTAAGGGCAGAATTTTAAAGACCAAAACAATTACAAAAAATTAAGCGTGCTGAACATCCACTATACCCTAAACAGTCTTCCTCTATTTGCCTCCACACATAACAAAGCACAAAATAAACTATGATATTATTTACTTTTTGTTTAATTCATAAAGGAATTCAAAGGACACCAGTCAATTTGTACAAATCATATCTGGGAAAAGACATATAAAATGCCGTTTGAACACGTGCTAAGAAACAAAATTAAAATATTCAAATTTTCTTTTTACTTTTTTCCCCCCCACCTCTCTACTGCACCCACAAAGATTTAAAGGAAAAATGGCAGATTCCATGAATAAGAAAATCAAACAGACATATTCAATTCTCCCTTCTTGCCACTTCCTTTCTTCAAAGCAAACGATTCGGGTTTTAATTTGTTAGTCTTTCTTAATTTGATATGGTAATGTAATAGTAGTAGTCTATTAGAACAGGAGACACAAGAGTCATAGGAAAATTCGTGTTGGAAGGTACCTCAGAAGTGCTGCGATCCAACCTCCTGTTCAAAGCAGGCTCAGCTCAAAGGTTAGACCAGTCCTGAACACCCCCAAGGATGAAGACTGCACAGACTCTCTGAGCAGCCTGTCCTGCTTCCTAACTGCCCCAGGATTACCAAGTTGTTCTTTACACCCACTTCAAACTCTCATTTAATTTATGCCACTCTAAAAAGTCTGTCTCCATCAATAATCTTGTCCTTGCTAGAGGGCCTCAGCCTCCATGTCTGCTACCAGGGCATCATAACCATCCTGCAGTTGGATTCACAGGTAGAGGAATGTAACAATAGTCCTTGATTATGTGCAGATCAAGAATTTGCTTGGGTTTTGTTCCAGAGAGGAACAGGGGGTCCAACAGGCTGTTGAAATTGAAACTAGGACACCACTGAAAACTTAACCAAACAGTAGCTCTATTATCAAAATAGTGGCCAAGTAAACAGGAAAGCAAGCCCCCGCCCCCCACCCCAAGAGAGGGAGAGAGATAAGGGGAAAAAGCCCCCAGGTCTGACACACCCCACTCCCCCAAGGTGTCTTCCCACAGGGTTGTCTCATGGACTCCAGAATGTCCAACCACCTCAGGGCAGTGGCTGCACCCTCAAGGGTTGCCCGGCTCCTCGTGAAGGCAGGCGTCCCCACCAAAAGGCAACAGTGTTGTCCTAGTCACGTGAAACAAGCAAAAAGCCCCGAGATATGAGCCATCCGCCTTTTATCTACTTGGCCAAATGAGGTTTACCTGAGCAATGTGGCCAGAGCTGCCCAAGCAAAGGTATTTGGCACCTCCTCCCCATTATATAACTGATACTTCTCTGCACATGCACAGTCCATTTCAGAGGCTCGTCCTTAATTGAGTCTGGGGGTTTACTTCATCCTCCTCCTCTCTTTCTCCTTCAAGTGCCCTTGGAGGGCCATCAGCCAATCATGAGAGACCAATTAATTATAGTTTACACAGAAATCTCTCCTTCAAGGCCAGAGACCGTCTTTATCTATCTGTTTTCCCAGAACTTGGTAGGAGAAGCACAACTCCTCACAGGTGGCTGGGTCAAACACAGACTAAAAATACCAGCATCAAATGCCGTCTGAATACAGGGTTTTTTCCATCCCTGGAGGCACAAGGCAATAGATTTTAGCCAATGGATTTATGTTTTCCTTGCTCAGGTAGGGTGGTTTGAGGTGAGACCAGACATTTTTAGTCAGTGGTCTTGGACAATGAAATTGTGCAAGGAATTATAATAATGAAGAGGCTGTAGAATCAATTTTTGAAGACAAGAAAGGACAGAAAAACGAAGGATCCTGACTCTCGTGCTCTAGCAGTTCATGGAGAAGAGGGAGTATGTTACATGGCTATGGATTCTTTTGCTCTGCCAGAGGCTATAATCTACACCACAGAAGAAGCAAAACAGGTGGCATCTCTACTCCTCAGCTGGGGCAATGCAGGCTGTCATATTAATGGAGTTGCCATCAGCTCCAGTTTACATTACTACATGAAACTGAACTACAGCAGCAGAGAGCTCTGAGTCATGATCCTTGCTGGAGTTAAGTGCAGTGGCTAAGAGATGGCCTCCCCCACTTCTCAGCCAATGCAGCTATATCTCACAGGGATCATGAATCAGAGTCTGGGGGGAGGGGGAAATGGATTAGGAAAAGAAAGTAAAATAGGGAAGAAGAAAGAGAATAAAGAAGTGCAGGAAAGAGCATTAGCAGACAGAAAAAGGGTTATTAGTATGCCAAGAGGAAAAAAAATAAGATAGGAATTTGTTAGGGTATTTCCTGAAAACCTAAATTTAGAGGGGGTAGGGAGACAAGGCACCTCACATCTATTAATACCACCAAGTTATTGATTACCTTTGGGCTTGATCTCATAAAGAGACAGTAACAAGCTGTTCAAATCAATTAAAACTACAGAATTCTACAAAATATGGTCAGCCAACTAAGTGAAAGTACTTCTGTCTGGGATTTGGATATTCCAAGCTCCAGGATGAGAAGGGTTAGTCCCTAAAGAGTTAATAACATCTGTATGGAAAGGATTATTATTTGACTGGGCAATTAAGAAGTGCCCAAGTGATGCACGAGAGGAATTGGCACCTGCAAAGCATAAGTCAGCAAGAAATGGCTTGTTAGGAAGAAAGGCAAAAATGCTTCTTGCCTGAGTTAATGAATGATAAATTAGCAGGTCAAGTGAAAATCTTTCCACTGAATTGATTCAAAAGGTGTTCAGACCAAACACAGAAAATGAATTTGCCTGCTTCAGGCTCCACTCAGAGAGTGTAACCTGAAGACAAAGACTTAGCAAAAACCAGAAGCCTCAGTTATAAATGCTGCCAGGCATTTGCCAACTTGTCAGAGGAGTCATATGGAGTAAAGGAAACCATTAAATCTGAATTAAATGCTGCTTGGAGAATATGTTGGGGGTTTCTTCTTTCCCTTCTGTTCAACTGTATCTACAAGTTTTCATATGTGCCATCTGTTTAGGATTTGTAAATAAATACTTACTGACTTGCAGCTTAATTTTTGTTAGGAGTTATTCCAAGGAGGGTTGAGCACTAAGGCATTCCTTTCCTTGTGAATGGCCATCCTGAAAAGTCGTGCTGTATATATTTGCAAGGTGACCACCAAGTCCTGTGTGTTGCCATACAGGCACATGGTTCTGTGTCTGCACACGACAGGCTCTGCTTCAGTCCTCTGGCAAAAGGAGCTTAAAAGGAAAACATTCCTTTGGGGTGAGCACTAGGGGCCAGAAGAACTCTTGGGGAATGTGGCAAGGCAATGACACTGTATTTCAAAGGTCTCATGGGACATAAAAGAGCAATAAAGATTGAAACAACATGGTGAAAAGGGAGAGACTTATGCTACTTGCTGCAGAACACAAAAACTCTCCACCTCCTTGATGATGCCTGAAGGTGGTCTCAAGCTGAAATAGTCGAAAGAAATAGAATTAGCTTTTCTGCATTACAGCAGATGAAATTAAAGGCCAGAAATAAGAAAATGGGAGGCAGCTAAAAATGAAGCTAATAAAGAAGCCAAACAGGCATCACAAGAAGCAGAGCACAGGAGGTGAATGGGACTGACAACCACAGTCAGTTGGCCAAGATGAAAGGGCATAAACAGCAGAACAGAAGCAACTTTCCAAATCACACAGGCTGTAACTCACATTGCAAAGACAGATCCTCCTGAGAGTTTGTGCAGCATCCACAAAGCAGCTAAAGACTGTTAGGTATCTGTTTTATTCTTCTAGCTGAAAAGAAGAAACTTCATCTATTTTCAACACCGTAGACTCAGCAGTGTATCAAATTACACTCTGGTGAAATATATTTTACTAAGAAATTTTTCAATTATTCCAAGAATGAGCAGCCAGCAACGACAGAGCTTCAAAGAGAAGAACGGTTTAAGTCTTCTATAGAAACATTTGCTACATGCCATACCTGTGCCAAGAAGAGGATTGAGATCTTATGTGGTGGGAAATGAGACAATTATTGTTCTCATTAAATTACTTTGGGCCAGGACATCCCAAATCCTCAGGAAACAGTTCATTTAAATGTGGGAATGATGACATGTTCAGCACTAATCTCTCAGGAAGAGAATAAGAGAAACCTCAGCATCTGCAGATGGGCAAGGGAGGGAGTAGTAAAATAATTCCCAGATACAGTCCCATCTGTTGAGCTCTCCATAGAAAACACTCGTAGCATTACCTTCCAGTATGACAACTCAGTACAGCAAGAATGTGAAGTCCCTGTGCCACATGTTCCCTGAGCAGTTAGAGCAAGGTAGGCGATGGGCTGCTGGGACCAGAGATGACTGACAGCAGGGAACATGTTGTATTGAGGTGTTGGGGAAACACTGAAACGCCGGTACTGATTTTAAGAACAGTTCTCCACCTGGGAAGGAAGAGAAAGCCAGAAGGGGTAGGTAAAGAATCAGAGAAATTTCCATTAACAGAAGAGAGAAAGCTAAACAGAAAAGAGAAAGCTTAATAGAAAGAAGTCAGAGTAACAGCAACCACTGAATGTGGAACTAACATAGACTGGAGAATGGGATCAGTGTGAACCAGCACATGGTTCCTAGTTTAGCTGGTTCAGTGGGACCAAGAAAAGGTCTTTGAAATGTATTCCTGTTTTCCCAGCAATGGTAGTTTGCTCTCACAACAGTCACATTGGCTCTACTCAGTGGATTCCAGGTGACCCCTGCAGTCGTTGTCAGATATTACTCTCCTTGACCTAACCTGGCAGCCTCCCAGTTTTATGCCTCCAAGTCTTTTATAAATTTATCCACAAACTGGATAAGTCACCACCAAGAGGCAGCTGTAGCAAGAACTGAATGCTTACCTACCACCTCATGCATACATCTTCAGAGTATGAATGTTGGGAGGAAGTAGCTATCCTCTTTCTTCTGTTAGTCGCTGAATGGTATAATAGTCTTGTTTCCTTTCCAGAAAGTGTCTTTTGTTCTGATAGTGAATTTATATAGACCAAGTAGTGACACTTTTGTACAGGAGAGTCTTAACATTTGGGTAGTTCAGAGGCATGGCTGGGAAAATAAAATACTTGCTCAGTAAGCATTAGACCTTTTCCACTTCTTTCCTTCCTAAAATTTATGGTCACTTCTATCCACCTTTCATCTGCTCAAGCAAAAAAAGAAAAAAAAAATTAAAGGAAAGCCTTTTCTTATGTTCTTCACTTAAACAAAACCAGGCTTTCACATTCAAAGAGATTCATACTCTACTACCAAGATAATAGCTGAGATGCAAGTCCAAAAGTGCCCCTGCTGTGTGCTGAGCATTCATGGGTGGTCAAAGCTGTAACTGAGCTGCCTCACCATGGTGCAGCAAGAATTCAGATTTATTTTATGCAATTGGCATTCTATTTATACTTTTTGGTCCACTGTATCTCGGAGTGCTTAAAGAGTATTTATTCACAATATACTGTACCTACAGCACATGAGCCATTTAGCACATGAAAGGGGACAGAAGGGGGGAGATGGGAGAAAAGGTAGTTTGATTTTGGAAAATTTCATTCTCACCTGATTAAAAAACATTCAAGTGTTCTGATTGTTGTCTTAAATTTCTAACTCAAATCAAAATCTTCAGAGTCATTGCATCCCTTCTCAGCATCTCAATTCCTATTGTTTCAAAGTTAACCCTTGTTTTCTTAGTCCAAAGTTGTTTACCCATGGGTAAATTCTCCATTAATCACACTTTATTTTCTCAACTGCCTTAATGCTTCATAACTGCCCTCTCTTAATTTTAAACTGCTGCAACTAACCCTGCCTAGAAAGCAAACACACAGACCAGGTACACAAAGATCTGTTCTCTCTTCATGCAAACCTCTAATCTCCTTGAAAACACCAGGTTAAAGGATTTTAAAAATACTCCTGATAGCTTCCTGTGCAATTTGTCTTTATATTTTGGTCTGTAACCTAAACCTCAGCTCTCCAGAATAGGTAAAGCTTTCCTATCCGTGCCTCGTAGTTTGCCTTGTAGCATGCCAAGTACATTGCCAATACTTGACAAATAATTGCTGCCTCGATAGATTATTCTTCCTAGCAGATAGCTCATCACTGAGAACTGCAGAGCCCCAGGAATTCAACTCAGCAGCTAATGAGCAAAGTCCGGAAAAACAAAATAAGCATTTTGCTGAAAGCTTGTCTGTCTCTCAGCTGCTTCTGGAACCAGAAGCAAACAAAAAAACAGCGGAAAAAAACCCACATTTAAATAACTGCAGCCAGTCTGAATCTTCATTCCTTCCACAGTAGCTTGGCCTCCCCTCCAGTTAACTTCGCCTCTCTTTCAACACATGGGTGTGGGCTCAAGGGTGAAGAAATACGTCAGCTGCAAACCTGTAGCAGTGGTTTATTTAGCATGTTTCCCTCAGGGCACTTCAGCTTTGTTCCTTTTTTTGCTGTAGGAATATTTTTCTTTCATTTAATAGCACCAAACATAATGGTTGATCAGGCACACAAAAATCTAGAAAAGACAAAATTAGGAGAATAAAAAAACCTGAGTATGACTTACACATGATTATTTGAGATCATCAAGGAACAAACTCCATTATTGCTAATCACTCAATGCAAGTAGACTCATACATGTGCAGAAACAATTTCATATATATATATGCATAAAGTCTTCTTACAGGGTACAGATTTGTCCTTGTAGCAGGGAAGAGTGATGTGTTGTGTTCTTTGTTTTGTGGCCTCTTAATATTAAAAAGAAAAGCAACACTTATTCTGAACTTTCAAGATGAAAAAGTTTTCTTCTAAGCTTAGAGTGGAGCTTATGCAAGAGAAAAGTGCTCCTGTCCACATTCTGCAATTGCTACCAGAATTTCAAAAGGCAGCTGTGTCCTACCCAGAGGTTCACACAACGTGAACCAAATGCTAAGACTTTTGTACACACTGACACATCAGATTCCCCAGAATCTCATTAGAATTCAGAACACTCCCCCTGCAAAGCTTCCTTTGCCTTCCCTCTGGATCTGACAGATGAGAAGGAGTGGGCAATGCCAGTGCTCAGATTGCTGCAGGGGAAAGGGGCTGGCACAGCCGTGAGAGGGTGATGAGGGTCAGGGCACACAGAAAGCCTCGCTCACCTATGGGTTGCCAGCGCTCTTTAAACTCTGTACTGTGTGGTACAAGGGCAGGTTGCTTGCTTTCCATCAGCATCATTGTAATGTACTTCAAGTCACAGCCATGTAACAACAAAAACATTCTATGAAGTCACAAGCACAAAGAGAACCGTCTGTTTCAACTGTTCGTGTCATCCCCCCCAGAAGACAATATCTCTGGAGGATGTTCACCCTACCTGCTGTTTGGCCACACCATGGGCAGCTCTGACATATGCAATTCATGACAAGAACATTACTATAAAAAATGCTTCCTTCTTGCTTTCTTTTCTGATTGACTTGCTTGTTACTTAGAGTGTGCATCGACAGATTTTAAGGAGAATCTTCTCACCCAGTCTCTTCCCCCTTACAATCATCATCATTATTGTAATTGCATCATCCCCAAAGAAAAAAAAATTAAAAAGCACTTTCTGGATAGAAAAAAGTTACTTCAATTCAGAAGAATCATGATTTGGTTATTATTGCACAGCAGTCAATAAAGAGGTAACTGTAGACTTAGGTCACCAACTGGAAGTATCCCAAGCAAACATAAGTTCATAGCAATCACAAGCCCTTATGGTTTACAGAGTAAAGGGCAGTCAAAGCATTTCATCCATTATTTCATCTTGTTTATCCCAAAGAGAAAATTCCTTATTTCTGTAACAGAATCATACAGTCACAGAATATTCTGAGTTGCAAGGGACCCACAAGGATCATTAAAGTCCAGCTCCTAGCCCTGCACAGGACACCCCAAGAATCACACCATGCCTGAAAGCACTGTCCGAATTCTTCTTTCCTCTCTTCATTTCATTTTCTAATAAACAGGAACTGATGCACAGGCTGTAAGCTGGGAGGAAGCAGCATGCAGTATTTTAGATGTAATGAAGCTTGAAAAGTTTAGTTTGGTGGAGATTGTTCCATACAATCATATGTGGCTGAATTTTCCAAACAGTAACAAACAGCCAGTGAAATGAGTTTGTATTCGGATTCACTTGGCTCAGCAGGCTGTGGTTTAGCCCCATAGGTAAGCTCAGATTTGACATGGGTTAAAATGAAATAGTCCTTGGCAACCAGTCATGGTAACTGAAATCTTACTCTTGGAGGACTGGTTATGAGGGTCCGGATCCAATTCTTCCACAGTCGCTACAGCTGGAACAGAGCTGGTCTGTCAGTGCCCAGCTCCATCAATCCTACATGTCTGATCTGTCTGAGTTTCACTAAGAAAACAAAGTAAGGGAGCCCTGAGACATACAGATATAAATAAAAAAATACATTCACGTTTCCAACTGTCCACACATTCCCAGGAAAGTTGCACCTCTGTTACATTACTCAGCATGTGGTTTCAATTGTGACAACAATGTGCATTTGTTCAACTGCACGCTGGCTGCTAACTGCACTGTGAGCCAGGGCTAAATACGGCGTGGCCTGTGACTGCCTTTCAGGGTCAAGTGTCTGGCATGTGCTTGCTACATTCTGCTCACTATAATCTTATAGATTGCCCAAGCAGCAGACACAGACTCTTTGATGTCAGGAAGGCATATTTATATACCGTATGCACATACTCTGTATTTTTCATAAGGCAGAAGGACCAAGAAAGAGGGCACTAGGGGGAAAAAGCAAGTAAGAAATAAAACCAGTATCTATATAGGTCTTTCTATTTCCTTTGCATTAGGTTTACTAAATTAAATAATGATTTTACACTACTCTCATAGAGCTGAATTTAAGTATTTTTCACTCCTTTTTACAAACAACTGGTCATGAAAGTTGTCTTGCCCTGCAAAACTGTTTCAACTGACTATCAGCAAGGAATTTCTTTTAAAATACTTGCTATCATGCAGTATTCTGATAAAACATTGGTGGTTTCCTTTTTTGTTTTTTTTTTCTTTTTTTTTGTTTTGTTATCCTCATGGATTTAGGATATTGTCAACATTTTCACTAACAGCTGCTGTATCTTTATACTGGGGAGAGACAGTAGAAGTTAAGACACCTCACTGAAAGGTATACCCAATGTACAGCTTCAGTGTAGAATTTGGCAAGAGAGGAGGACTGCATCACCAGCCTGCTAGGAAAAGAGTTTGACCTACGTTTTCCAGGTGTTCTCCAACCCTATCTTGCACCTTTCCTAAGCTAGGTAATGCTTTCCAATGAAGTTCCTCTAGACACTTCATTATATACATCCATTTAACTGAGATGTAATTTTTTTGTAACTTGTGTTTTGAATAAAATCTTGTTGCAAGGCATTTGGCTTCAAAAATCTCTTGACCTCACATTTTGGAACAGGGACCTGAAATTAAACAAGGACATGACCAACATATGTGATACTATAATTAAAAACAGCACTATAATGCCAGCTCAACAAAGAATCAAGTTACAATTCTGCCATCTCTCCGAACTATTATATTTCCTAACATTTAAATACTCACAATTGTTATAAGGCTACAATGTTATAATGCAAAAAAATATAATTTCACAGGGGCAGAAGAGAGAGGGTTATCTACACAGTTAAACATCAGGGAATTAGTAGTTCAGGACACTTTTTTAACCCTCTCAGTCCCAAATACAACTTCTGAATGTATCCTTCTCTGGTGCATCATGAAAAGTCAGAGTGGAAAAAGTTCCTAAAGCAAACAGAACTTCAATGAATTAAGCTATTAAGAGTTTCACCGAAAGAAGGTAAAAAAAAAAAAAACACTAAACCCAAATCTATTTACAAATTTTATGCCCACGTCTATTATAAAATAGCCCATGCTGTTCCTCCCGTGCAGGCTTTCAAGCCTCCTGTGGTTACCACAATGGAGCCACACTTCACCATCACAGCCTTTGCTCTCCTGGTGCCAGTTAAGGAGCTGTACAGAGATGGTTACACAAGTGATGATCAAGGAGCTCTATTTATATTTAGACTTAGACCAAAGATTTCCATTGAAAACCTCAGAGAAGAATAGGCTTAAAGATTTGTTCATCTCTGAAGAGTGTTCTCTTTGTAACAAAGAGGGGTTTTTTTCTTCAAGAACCTTGACTATAGAGGCCAAATAGAACACAAGCTTTTATTTTGCTAACATTCCTGTACTCTTGAGATGCAAGAGTATAAACTTGAATTGTGCTGGAGTATAAATTTTACCAACATGAGATTTAAAAATCCAAACAACAAAAAACATGCACCAGAAAAGGCCAGGAAAGAAAAGGGCCAAAATGAAGGATCATTATTAATGCAAACATATCCACTGGTTGGGATTACATATTACAGGTAAACCCTGCAAGCAATGGACAGTTTGCACATGCAGATGATGGGTGTTGACATCTCCTCAGACACTGATGGTAACAGGGCACCCAGGTTGCTCTTGCACTGGGTGAGGCAATTGGTGGCAGAGTTAACTTCCAACCAGGGTGATAAAATAATGTCTAGTGATTATAGGAATCTAAGTCTTTCTGTTATTCCTGTTACTTTAACAGATGAGAAGAGTAGATACAAATTAACAGGTCTTGGCATATCCAGCAATACTGTTGCTCAGCCAAGCTAAGAGTTTTAAATAACCCTGAGCTGTGTTTGTGGTTTCTTTCTATCTAGGTGTCTTGTTACACACCACAGCCAGGCACTGCTGCATCTGAGTTTAAACAGGAGGTGTGGCACACTCAGCAATTTCTGAAAGTCAGACTTCAGTACCCAAAAAAGGGATTGAAGAGCTTTAGTTTGAGACTGTGTGTTTTCTGGTCCTGACTTGACAGGAAGAGGTCAGATAAGGGCCTCAGAGATGGTGAGATTAATCCTCTGGACATCTAAATAGTTTTTAGCTTGGCATAAAAACAAATCTTACCTCTAGAGGACTGAACTTCAATTATCAAAGTCAAGGGGGCATGTAAAACCAGCAAGAAATGAGTTAACAGGGGCAGGGACTCTGAAAGAAGCTCAGTGAATTTTTAGCTGGAGTCACAGCCTCACAGAGAAAGCCCCACTTATGGGGACATACCCGAATGAAGAGTCCTGACTGATGTTTGTTAATCTCAGAGGATCAGACTGTTTGGGCTATCCAGCCCAGGGAGCTTTAATAGTACTTTGAAGAGCAGCCATGAGGACTCAGAGAGAGTCACAAGTTCTGGAAGTGGTATCAATTGCATATTCATGTCATGCAATCATCACAGTCCAGCCAACACTCAAAGAGACTTAGAAGAGGAAGAGAAAGAAATAAAAGTGATAGAGAGGGGAAGGCAACAGAGGTTAGTGTTACATCAGGTTAACACAAGTAGGTTTATGTGGGTCTAGTGGTTGGCAAGGATGGTCCAAGCCTACAAAACTGGCAAATGTTTCCCTGCTGTGATGATTATATATACTCTCCTTTAACAAATCAAGCATTTGTGAAAAGCAAATACCAAAATTAGTTTTTTTACTTACTGTGCTAGTCTGTGGGAAGTTCTTTTCTTGTGCATATCAGCACCAATAATAGAAAATAATTTTACATCTTCTGTAGCGAAAACTGACAAAAAGCAACAAGGCCATTGTGATGTGGCAAAGAGCATTTATGGTGTCTCAAAGAAAGAGGAAATATACAAGAATATCAAGTGAACCTTTCATCTTTTCCCCATACAGTTCTGTCCCAGAAAATTTGATAGACACATTTATCCTCCTACAGCCTTAATAGCAAACACCATAGTCAGCCATGAAAATCCAAGACAACCTTAAGAAGCAAACAAAAGCGTTTTATAACACATATTTATCTTCAAACTATAAAACATTAATATATTGTAAGGTGAAAAAATATATCTAAGCAACTCCTGATAGAATTGGTCAATAAAGCCTGAACTAGGTTTTGTTACCCAACATGTTGAGTAATAGCTCTACATTTCATTGTCCAGGCAGTTACAGAGGCTTGTGTGGGTTTGGGTTTTGCTTTTTCACTTCCTGAGTAGTAAATTAAGAGTGATCATTCTTGACAGAAAGGGCATGAAAATTAAATCTGCCTGCTTCTAACAAAATAAGGAATAAGAATATTTTGTTTGCTAAATACCAGTTATACCCAGCACTGATCCCCTTTCAATGAAACTCTGTTACAGAGTAGTGGTTCAAAGCAAACAACTGCCTTCCCCATACATTGGTAGAACAGCCAGGGAATGTCTTCTCCTTGGGCAGGTGCCAGCTGACCAGTTGCAGTTTGCAGCACACACTTCCAGCCTGTATGTGAAGAGCCAGGCAACACCAGTATAGCAATTTGAGTCAAATTCCATTTCTCCAAATGAGAAACTATTATTTAGTTTTTAAACTGTAGCACTACTGGAGATGTAAATGACCCTGCATGAGCTCATTTAAAAACATAATGTACATTAACAACTCCCAAATACAGTGTGCATTTCCATCTTTTCCTCTGGATTTTTCTCACATCTATTCTCTTGATAAAAAGGCAGTTTTCTGCCTACATAGTATGTAAGGTACCTCAGAACCCTAAATTTCAAGGTACAGCACCTTTCATTTATGTTAGTGCAGTGTCTTTCTTTGAAAAAAAGGACAAATCTCACTTTTAGGGTCTCTGCTATTGAATTACAATTCTTTTTTAAGGTGTCACTGTTAATTTAGAAATTACAAAGCAGGTACAAAAATCTCCCTGATTGGTATCTCCATTTGCCTTTAGTAAGTTAAGAATCATACTGTCCTGTGATGATTTACAAAATAAAAATTTTCTTTTTACTGTGACCCTCATGGCAATATCCAAAAATAGTCTTCCCTCCCTTTGGCATGTGAGCCTCTAGATTAGATCAAGCATTTCTGATAATCTAATCAATTATTTTAGCTACCTCTACTCTGACTCTGGACCATAACTATCCCCGTAACCCCTCATTGCCGTGTCATCCTGAGGCTTAATTCCATAAAGATGATTTGAATTAGCCCAGATAGCTATTAATGGACCTGCTGAACATAAAACAAACCAAAAAAAAAAAAAAACCAACCAAACAAAATAGTTCTATTTTTCATTAATGATCATTTGAAGCATTTCTCCTTGAAAAATGAAAATACAACCATTTCCTCTTTTTTTTTTTCTCCTGGGAAAAAAACCCAGTACAACTTCAGAGCCTTCTAAGCTTAAAGCCTACCAGATGACGTAGTGACTAATTACAGAGTATTTGAGCATTCTTCCTCTGAAAGAGGATGACAACAATCTGTAAGTGCAAAAGTATTTTCTTTGAATAAAACTTCACTTAAGTCATAATCTGCTATTCAGAGAGAATGCCTGGTCAGATTAAATACAGAATTAAGAATTCATCTTGAATAAAAGCTGAAACAACCCAACTAAGAGCTGAATCCAGCATGAACATCCCATGATATTGCTAATAATACCATACTCTTCTGCAGGAAATAGCATGCTATTGTAATATGCACAGATTTCTCTCTCCTGTAATTAGAAATCATTCTTAATTCCATATTTATTTGTTGACATGGATCTTTTTACAGTATTTGATTTTTCACCATGTTATTGTTGTAGAAATGGCAACGTAACTACTAGAATTGTTTAAAAAGTGGGGTTTTTTTCTTTGTTGAAAATTATAAGGAAATCAGTGGGAATATTTTGAGTTTATCAAACTACTTTTTAGAATTCATTAACAATTTCTTCACATCTCTAAACGTTTTCTGATGTTTTGCATAAAGTTCATTAAAAACCTTTTCTCCAGGTACATACTCATAGACAAAATTTGTTTGGTTTCAGGCTAACAATATCAACAAACAATGCAACTGTCTCAAAAACGTTCAAAATGGTCATAGAGTATTTATAACTGCTCACTCTTTTAGAAAATAACTACAAGGCTACATCAGCTTATCATCAGTAGGAATAGGAGATTTTGAAGAATCATACAATGGCCTGGGTCGGAAGGGACCTTCAAGCTCACCTAGTTCCAATCCCCTACCATGGGCAGGGACACCTTCCACTAGACCAGGTTGCTCAGGGCTCCATCCAACCTGGTTTTTAATGCTTCCAGGGATGGGGCGTCCACAGCTTCCCTGGGCAACCCATGCCAGTGCCTCAACACCTTCACACTAAAGAATTTCTTCCTAATATCTAAACTAAACCTACTCTCTCTGGTGGAAGACATTCCCCTTTGTCCTGTCACAAAAACTTACATGTTTCTTTACAGTATCCTAGGCACATCATTAGAGGTTGAAAACTGCCAGAGCTGCAATTTCTAAATTTTGCATTTATGACACTTTTAAGCATCTGCACATGAAGCTGTCTGATCTGCATAACTGAAAACCTTCTCATGCCAATGGACACAATTTCTGAAAACAGGCAGGTCTCTCTGACACCTAAGTACAGCAGTGAGCCCCACCCAAGGGTGAATTGGTTTTCCTACTACAGGAAACTTCCACCAGTCATTTTTTAGGCAAAATAGCAGAGTAGATCATAAACTGCTCAAAAAGAGCATAGCAGCACCAAGGGATTCTTTAGTGCAACACAAAATAGAAAGAAACAAGCTGATTGGCCTTTGAAATATATGGAAAACATAAAGCTAACAAAACTGTTACTAGCAAAACCTTTTTTTTCCTTAGCAGAAGTTATGGGTGGTCTCTGAAAAAAGCAAAAGAAATTATTAGGAAAACCTTGGCTGCAGCTCACCAGCTGGCAAATGCAAAACCAAATATCTGGCACCAGGTGTGAAAGTAGTGAGGTACCCCAACCTCACGGTCATTAGACTCTTGCAAGATTTCCAACTCAAGTAAGATTTCCCACCTCACACCTCCTTCATCAGCCCTCATCACAGTGGCTGAAATCATCTTGGCAGTGGGGATAATTATTCATCAACTACAATAAGTGTTACACATGTATCCGAATCAAACGCCGTGTGCAGCCGGATCCGCAGCTCGGAGAACTCCCACCATGCCTGTTGAAAACTCTCCTCTCGGGACTGAGAGCTGCTCCTGAAGCCGGCAAAGACCCAGCAACAAAAACCCTCCTCCATGTTTATCTTGAACAAGGATGCCCCGCTGCAGCCAAGTGACCAAATGTCAACTTGAATTACCTTCTAGATAACTCAGCAAGGCAGCCTCATGCAAATGCTTCATGTAGTCCTCATTCTCCTAAAAAATAATCTAAACCACAGATCCATAAGTAACCCCTCCTCAGTCCCCACCAAGAAGCTATAAACTTCATCTCCCACTCGGATGTCCATGATAATTGATTTGCTTGTCCAATCAGGCTTTTTCATTCCTCCTTGTATCAAATGTCACTTCAGCCATCTAGGTCCCTGTCTTTCATACAGATAGCACATTGTTGGGAAGTGTTTACTTTCCATATGCCATCACATTCCTGGGATGAAGTATCAAGTTGCAGGCTTTCATCTGGATATAATTTATTCATTATATCACTACTTCATATTAAAGAAAAAGCACCAGTGTGAAAGTATGGACAGCAAACACATTTTGGTGACTGACTAACCTGGAAAGTATTAAAGTTAAAAGCTCCTGACTCAGACAGAGCAGCATCACATTATTATAATAATATGTTAATGTTTCAATCATACAGCTTCTGCAGGTCTTTTGAAACACCTGTGGAAATAAGTTTTGTGCTATCACAATGCTAACAAAGACACCAGGCTGAGTCAGTTTAATTGCTCAAATTATCCATATGCTTGAATTTTATGAGCTAATAAAGCACATCCTGATGTGAACATAAATACTTCATACAAAATACTACCCTGAGTCTATTTTCAACAACTTCGTCCTGTTTTCTTCCACTTCTCTGTTTTCCTGTTCCTCAGGCTGCAGTCAGTACTAGTTGCTACTCAAAAGACCCTGATGCATGGAAACTCTCAGAACTCATCACCTACTGTACAAGGCAGAGTTTATCATTAAAAACAATACTGCAGAATAGATTTAAGTCTTTCCAAGGAAACTACATCAGTGACTCCAGCTCCCTTTTTCAGCACAGAGGAAGAGGCACCATTTCT
This sequence comes from Campylorhamphus procurvoides, assembly GCA_013396655.1. Taxonomy (NCBI): domain Eukaryota; kingdom Metazoa; phylum Chordata; class Aves; order Passeriformes; family Dendrocolaptidae; genus Campylorhamphus; species Campylorhamphus procurvoides. The sequence goes on from WBMV01006934.1 coordinate 776,409, forward strand.
TGCTATCTCCCTTTCCCTTTGTTAAACCACATCCCTATTCCCAAATGTCATCACACCTCAACCTCACCTACTGGCTCTTTGCTTTTACTGCCTTCTCTGAGTGTTTTGTCATTGATAACAGAGTCTGGCAAACCGTTTTCCATACCTAGCATTAACATCCCTGCTTTTATATTCATAATTTTATCATAAAAGTGAAAGACAGTAAAGTTTTATGATGCCTAAGGACAGGCCTGAGTGGCAAAACCTGCACACTAAGTGAAAATTTTCCCAGCTTAGGAGGTGTAGGGTTTCAAACTCTACACAAGTTGTTCTCTGTTCTAAATGATTACATGTTCTGCTACTTTCTTAAGATGAAAGATTTGTAAATATACTAAGGCATTTTCATTTTTAGTTTCTGATCACAAAAAAAGAAATGTAGCCATTAGAGGCTACAGAATGTTAAGAATGTTTAAGAATGTTAAGATGTGATAATTTAAACACTTAGTTCAGAAACATAGAAAATGCTGGAAAATAAATAGGTCATTACATTATTGAATTTATTATGTATTTTTCATTTTTATTGCAGTAATTTTGAAAGCTGATGGTTCGCATCAGTAAGTGATAACTAATTAGAAATGGAAGTGTGTGAATTAAAATCATACAGCATTCCTAAAGCTGAAGAATTTATTACCAAATAGGTGACTGAGTACATCTAAATGATAAAAAAGAGATAAGAATTAAAAATAAAATTCAAACACTTGCCTAATTTAATCAAAGGCTCAGAAAGGATTTATGATTCGCACAATATACTAAAAAAAAATAACTTCCTTCACCCTTTTAAAATCAAATCAATCTTTGTCTGTTGAAGTAGAAAAGTAGAGTATATATGCAATGTAAAGATCTTTGGCAAGCACTTTTATTTTGTTTTATGAAAATATAACCACACATCTTCTTTAGCCTTTTGTTTCTGTGTATTCCAACAGTTCCACACTATTAAAGTAATTCAGAAACTGCCCGCTCCTTACTGTGAGGCACTGAAATAGCCCAACTCACCACCTGATTAACCTATAAAATGTGATGCAAAGCAGAAATGCAGCATCCCAAAAGAAGTTGTTCTACGAACCTTCTTGAAGTGATGTAAGACAATAAGAACTCAAAGTGTCTGGCACAACCCTCTGCCAGACACTACCCCAGCCAGAAAAGGAAGAGCAGAAGGGAACCATTCCTAACCTACCTGAGCTCACAGCCAAAATACGGCCTTGAAACTGGCAGCATGGCTGGGGTGCATCACTTTCCCTTAGGTCTCACCTATTGTGAGGAGGAGCAACTGATTGTTCCATCTTCATTCAGGTGGGCAGCTTTCAGCGGGGAAATACAGCAGACAGCTGGAGATGGCCCTGATTTAAAGCACTGCACTTAGATCTACTGGAGATTCCCTGTCTGAGCACTTAATCAAAATTAGCAAATTTTTACTGATAAGGAACCCAGGTGACCTTCCTCAGTTTTGCATTACTGTAAAATACCAAGAAAAAGCAAAAAAACAGAGAGAAAAACCCACAGTGAATCAATACTCTTGATTATATGATGGTCATTGATCTAGGAAAAGCTGGCAAGCCTGAATTACAGGAAAAGCATTTCCTGTTTAACTGCATAGTTCAACATCTTATACGTATACATACCTGTCATTTTCTGGTTATACAGAAAAGTATAGGGTATGTTTCTAAACTGCTACGTTTGCAGTTAAGACTAGGACAGCAATTAGAAGAAAGGGGATGTTCTCATTTGGTCAAAAAAATGAGCATGGAATTTTTTACAGTAGTTGTCCTATTAATCTGCTTTCTAAATTCTCACAGGAGAATCTAGAAAGAATCTTAAGAGAACTTAGACTTCACTGGGAAAGAAGAATCAGCAAATGCCCTCTATGGTAGAATTTTAAAAAATTCCTTCACAGCTATAACCTATAGCACAATAATTCTAATGAGTCATATTTCATTAATAAAAATTAATTTCTAAGATTATCCCCAGAGCTTGCTGGGATTATGCTTAAGCAGCATAACTGGCATTTTACAGACGCTCTGCAGTCCTGTGAAGAGGCTGAAGCAATGATCACTAGCAGACAGTACCTTTACATTCACAAAGACCAAAACTACTCTGAAATTGCACAGCACACATAGGAGAGACTCTGCAGCATCCACATAAAAATTAATTCATGGAAGTTTTCCATTTACAGGCTGAAGACAGTGATGCCATACTCTCAACAGGAATCTATATTCAAAATATTTACAGCAAGGAACTGAAGCTTGAAATAATATCATCCTAAAAAACTGAAATAATGATTCCTAAGCAAACAATTTGATACACTCTGGAAATTACCTAATGCCAATGAGTAGGAGAGCCAAACTTTTGAAGACAGACAACTTTCACCTCTCCTAATGTGCTTTTACAGTAAGTCGTCCCTGTGCAAATCATACTGGTGGAGACAATAACAATAGATCTCTTGAGCTCTGAATCATTTTCCATTCCTGTAAAATCACCTTACTCCTCCTATGTTGTTTACCTGACAGAAGCCCTCTAAGGAACTATGAATAACAAATCACTTTAATGATTATTGTTATGATTATTATTATTGTTGTTATTATTATTATTAAAAATAACTGGAACAAGAGAGATGTATATAGATATAAAAGGTATATATGTGTATATACAGTTACAATAGATATGAAGATGCTACGTTTGAGTGCTTTTTTTTTTCCTAATGAGGAAACCAGGACGTCCATATAGCAGGAATAAGGTTTATTGAAGAATGCTATAAAATGGAAGCCACCCCACTTTGAAAAAACTCACTCCCCCTCACCCCACTAGACTGTCTAATTAACAATTACATCCTTTTGAGCATCTTAAAACCATAAGCAAATTCAGCCACTTCTGCAAGAGATGTAAATGTAAACACATTATCGCTTTAACAGAAATTCTTTGCATCAGGCTTCAGTGTGGTGTTCTTTTCCCTTCCTTTTATACACATGTTAAAATAATCATGTAAAAGGATTCTCATACTGTCTTCAAAACTTTCAGAGGATGATTCATTCTATTAATTTTAACTAGGCACAGTGCTGCATAACTTTAGCCGAACATACCTTTTATATATTTAATGTGGATCCAGACCAATCTGCAGAGACTGAGTGACTCTTTGCTAACAATGCCAACAGGCTGAAACAAAATACACATGTAGGAAAGAAAGCATGGCTGAGAGGGAAGTGCTTGGCAGAAGGAAAGAAGCTTTTGGTGATTTGGTGGTATGTGGTGATTTGGTGGTATGTGAAAGAAACTGGGCAGCCTCCCACTGAATTACATCTTTCCATCTGCCTTGTCCCCACTCATCAGTGTAGTGGACCCATACAGCCCTCCCGTGGGTAAATCATTTGGAGAGCAGAAGGAAAAATGCAGTAGCTCAATCAGTACAATTGAAGGATTAGGGAGCAGGAAATTGGCTTGAAAAACTGACTCCATCTATAGAGAGGATGTCTATATATATGGAAGGGAACTGCCTCACTCATGGACAAATCTGCTCTCTACAAATAGGGCAGGATTTAAGCAGGACCTGCTGCAAGCTATCCCTAAGTATGCCATGAAAGTTCAAAAAGTCTTTTGGTGAGAGGTAATCCTTCCCCAAGTAACTTCAGTCATTGCCAGTCTTGCCTAAAGATTGTTTGATTTCCTATCACTTTCCTATTTTTAAAAGGCTCACAGGCAACACAATTTGCCATGGAAATAATAGAGCTTTGCATGACTTTGGTGTTCCCATCAGTTGTTTCCCTCCTCTGAAGCTGTTTTAAAGCTGTCAGCAGGCCTGTAAAAAAAGGAAATGAAGTGGGTACAAGGAATAGCTGAGCTTTAATTTGAAACACAGATGCATCAGTGCTGGGGGGCTATTTTAGTTTATCTAATCAACACTGATTACACGATATATACACAGCAAACCTGCACCTCATATAACTCATCACGCCCCAAGAGACCACATGTGAGACCACCACAGCAACAGAAGGAGATTCAGTGACAAGGTTGGTGGAGGCACAGGTGAGTTATTCAGTGCATGAAAAGCACACCAAACTGTCTTTGCCAGTTGCCAGTTCCTATTTTTATAGCCCTTTTAAACATATTAGTTTCCTGTTCCATTAAAATAATCCAACTGATTGTTCATACCACCTTATCCTAATATCACTACAGTGGTATCAGGAAGATAATAATATTTCTTTGCACACAAAAACAATTACGTAGAGGGGAAAAAAAAAAGTGAAACAAATAAAAAGCCAGGCTGCTACAGGCTACTAGTGAGTTGAACAGTGATGGAATTCCCCACATTTCTGGATTACAAACCTCACTCCCCATGCACACATTTATTGTGATCCATAACAGGCCTAGACCAGGCTTTGGCCATGCAATTTAAGGAAGAGAGAATTGACAGCAGATCCTCAGCTGGAAAGCTTCTTGCCAGTAGGGCTTCATCTGATGTTTTGGACTACAAATCAAATTCAACATGTTATACAATCCTTTCTAGGAAAATTCCCTTCATAACCAGAGTTGTCATTAAAAATGTCACATCCAGAGAAACTCAGGGAGAGAAAGAGAGAAACTTCTCTGCTTGTGAGAAAAATTTTGTCTTTCCCTTTTTTTTTTCCTCTCTAATAGTGAGGCTACAGGTACTATGAAAGACTCTAAAATAAAGAGAAGTTGTATTTGCACAGTTATTTCCCAGATCACAACCTAAGGAATCAAGGAGAGACTGGCTTGTATCAGAAAGATCAAAGTGTTTTCCTTCATTTCTTAGGATGTAGAAGCAAACTTAAACTGGAAACAAAGAGAAAAGGGGGACCCTCTGCTAGGTATGAAGTCTGAGACATTGTGGAAGCAAATGTCTCAACTCACTCACTGATTTATTTTTGCAGCTCTCCAAAGTGTCTTCACACCTTTATTTGGGATCCAGATATTTATACAACACTCTGGAATGCATCAAAGACCAGTCTGAAATATTGTCACATGGCAGCCAAACCGTCTCGAGATGCCTCACTAGAATTCAAACACACACGCTGCACACAAACTTCTTCTAGCAGCTTTACAGAAAGGACCAGATAAAGCTGCCAAAGAAAATGTAATTTAACTGCCAGAAGTATGTGAAAATAACCCCTAGAATTGTGCCTTTTATCTCTACTGGGGAAACATTTTCTGTTCCTTTCCTTCTTATTTCAATTTATATTTATTTCCATTGTACTTTGGAAAATTATTTTGCGCCAAATAATTATTATTTCTATCAGGTTTTAGACAGACTTATTTTTACTTCATTAAATCATGTAGCAAGAGCACTAACTCTAATCAAGGGACTTGAGCAATTTCTTCTCTTAGTACATGCGGCCAATGTGTCACCTCTGATAAAACATTCCAGCATCTCTTGGTTAGTAGCTTTCTGTCAGTGCTGTGATAAAAGATGCAGTTTATGTCATGTAGACTATGCAAGTACCAATGGACTTACAGTATTCTTTACCTGCAAGGACTTGCTTGTATTTGTTTTTCAAACAGATTTTCCATGAGCATCCCTAAGAAGAACGAGATTGGATTAATAATTAGGGAAATCCAACACAGTGGGAACAGGAATTCCACTGAACACAAAGTGTTCTTTTTTAAGACTTGCAAAGGAAGCATGCAGAAACATTCCGGTGTTCCCCAGAATCTAATTACCTGTACAGGGAAAGCTTGGAGACAGGTATTTATAGCTGTGGTTACTGCTGTTGCTGCTACTCAGCAGTCACATTTAGGAAATCTTAAATGTTATTCCACCTTTTCTTGTCTTCTCACTAAGCCTATATTGGAAGCATTACTGCCAGCCACAAAGAAGAGAAGACCAGTTTCCAGACCCAATTCCTCTATCCTGTCCTGCCATATTATTTTTTCTCCGTTGCATGAGGGAGTCACTGTATCTGCTATTTCAACAAAGAACAAGGCTAGTCTGCCTCTTCACATCCTCAGATTTGCATCAGTCATTCACCATACATACACTGTTGTATCATAATATTTCTTGTAGTCCATCCCAGATGACTAATAATTCTGAATAAGACTGTTAAAAGTGCCTAAATATTTATTAGGGTTAATTGTCTTCTTCTATTAGTGGGGAGGCTTCTTACCTGGAGTGGTAAATGCTTTTATACCTCCAGAGCCTGGGCTTCTAAAGTACCCCCTTTTGGCTACTAACAAACAAGCTAAGTATAAAAGTCTCACTTTATTTCAGTGGGGCTGTACTAACTGGCTAGAGGATTTTATAAAATCCCTCAACACTTCAGACAATCATCTGTGCTTGTCCCTGGCACTTGGAAACAAGTTGTACTTGAAGAGACTCCAGTGCCCATGACAGAGGAGTCAGGCAGTGGCTTACCAATGCACAGTCCTGGCTCAGCATCTCTAATCAGCTCTCAGAGACATAATCAGAATTTAGAATGGAAACCACTGCATCAACCAGAGAGCCATAGATCTCTGTCAGCATAAAAAAAAAAAAAAAACCCAAACCACAACTAAATGGCTACCCCAGCTTCTGAAAATTAGCCACAGCTGTTGCTAAAAACTAGTTGAATTCCACGGGAAACCCACAAAACTGGCAAGTTTAAAACAGTAACAAGCTTTCCCAAGCAACTTTTAATCATGATCCCTCAAGAAGTGCAGAGCCAAAGTGGATGCATCATCCATTCTCTGAGCAAACCTCATTGCAGCTCTCTCTGCTGGCCTCCTCCACTGTCTCTCCCTCACAGGTCTCTCCAGCATACAATAGTCAAGAAAGGAGTCACTGAAAGTTTCCAATGTGATTTCAAGGAAAACACATTTCAACGTATTTCAGGTACACAGCCCAAGAGCAAATGTACAGCAACTTACACATAGTCACCATTTTCCCAGAAACCTGGGGCCAAATTCTGAAGTTAACTGGACCCTTATGGAACTGTTGACTCCAGTGAGAGCAAACAGGTGTTATGTCAATTATCACAGATTATCTCCGTGAAATAGCCCCAATTTGGGGTTACACTATGACAACTTTGTAACTGCTTGACATAAAAGGTCTTACACTCAATATAACCAGGCACAAGAGGCTCATCAATGTTTTAGGGTGGAGTAGTGTACAATCAAAGGAAAGTAAAAGTGGCCAAACCTTCCTCCAATCCAACAAATCCCAATGACTCTTCTCTCCAAGGATTACTTAACAGCTTGCACAAGTTAGCACAGCATAAGACTGCTCTGATATAGGCCAAGTGAAAGGCTGTGCATGGCTGTGATAAAAATTGCCTAATAAAACCTTTGTTATCCAAGATGTTCTTTTATTTTAGGAGAATCTGTTCACTCTTTGCAAAAAATAAGTCATTGTGTCATGCCCACAACAGGAAATGAAACTAGTTGCACTCTACAAAATTGTTGTGCCTTCTTCTTTCAACACTGACCAGGATTTCTGTCTAAATTCTACTCACAAACTGCTCCATCACACTCCATTTACTAGAGGAAGAAAATTGCCTTCAACATCCGTGACACTGTGCTCAGCCCAAAATTACTGAAAAGAAGCTAGATTTCCTATTTTTTCAATAAGCATGTACAGCCTTTTCTCCCTTTGGTATATAAAAAAAAGATAAAAGCTGAATTCATGTTTCCCTCTTCTGACTACAAAGAAGGATAAGGACTTAAGGATTTTCTATGTTTCAAGTGACATTATCTCTCAATCAGACACATAATATTATTTGGGCTTTGAAAAATCAGTAGAGGGATCAAAATTGATTATATTTAAACTTAACAAGTTGTTTTGATTAAAGATGATGGAGCACGACAAGTAAACCTGTGGGACAGTAGGTGTAACAAATTAAATTTACATTCCTTGTGTGAGTTGAAGGGTGATTTCTACACCCTTTAGCTTTATAATATGAATCTTCACAGGACAGAGGCAGTGGGAATTCAGCTTGATAGCCTTTTTCCTGACCACATATAAGGATAAGTCTGCAGTATTTTGTTGCATGTTTATCAGTTTGCTGAAGACATTTTTAGAGCATTTCACTTACACATAATTCAAAAAGAAAACCTCCCTATTTACAGCTGAAACCACATCAAACTTCTTGAAAATGTTGAGGGAAATTTTCACAAGGGCAGCAATGAATTGTGACATCAACCAGTCATGTGGAAACAAGACCGCAGGAGCCTCACAAATGAAAAAGTTCATGACATTACCTGCCTTGGCATTTAACAAATGTGTAGCCAGCCATGCCACACTGACAGGTATGTGGATATTTGGTGAACAATTTAGCACTGGTAGCTGCTCCACATGCTTTTAGTCAGGCTAGCAGCATAGCAGGAATATATGCATATGACATAATCGGTCTGGGACAATATTTAAAACACAATTGTTACTTGTTCTCAAAACCAGATGCTAAAATATACAGCTGTATTTGGAGCCTTTGGATGCTGGCACACATGCTGGGTGGACTTCCTACACACAGACAAGTGCTGGAAATGTTTCCTCATTAAGAGAAACTTTTCCCATGTGCTCCGGGACTGTTTGGAATTCCAGGGCTTGAGAGATTACCTCATTGTTAGGCATCACCTAATTTGAAACACAATCATGCCAAACAGCTTTCCATTATCACATTAGGAAAGCTTGCCAGCTCTTTCTGGGATTTATAGACAATAAAGGGGGTAGTTGCATCACGTCTCCCAGAGCCAAAAATATTAATCCTCGAGGAGATACCTCTGATGTTCCATTATACAGTACTTGAGGTACCTGTGCAAATACTCTTTCATGGATGAACAGGTGGACATTGGAGCAAATTGACAACTAGAAGGCTTGCAATATTAGGTTTCTTTGTATTTAAAACCAAAAACTATTTACTTTTATTAAAAATATCTATATTTTTCACACGTCCCTTATTCTTTAAATGTTTCAGCTCAACATAAAAAAAATAAGATAAAGACCAAAAAAAATTCAGCTGTAATTACATTAAGTAGCCTGAAGAATTAAAATAGTATACAATTTAGCTCATTGAGTAAGGATGGAGGGGAAAAGTAGACAACTTTAATTAATGTGTATGTTAGGTAAGTGCATTTTAAGAATATGAATTTTCCCTTGAATCTTTTGAAAAACAGGAACAAAAGTTATACTTTAAAAAATTCTGATCAATGTAAAGGAGTACTGCTGGGATAGTATTGGTCTTGTATTTTTACTAGACTCTCTTAACTTTACAATTAATGTTGTTACACAGTTATCCACAGATCTTTTTCCAAGTAGCTTAAAATAAATTGAACTCAAATGCAGCACATCAGATGTGGCAATGATGACCATCATCTTGTGATTCCATTCACAAAATTACATTCAAGAAGTTTATGGTTAAAAGGATGTTTAAGGGAAACAGTTATAGCAAATAAAAACACTTACCTGTTACCTTTCTCCTACCACATTCTAAACTGAATATAACTGGAACCAAAATCATGGGTCAGGATAATGCTCACCAAAATTTTGTCTTACACAATAAATACTTCCACATCACTACCAACTTGACCCTATAAAAACATGAGACTCAGCAGACTTCTGTTTTTCAACAGCTCAGAATCTAATCCATTACTCACAACTTCTGAAATATCAATCAACAGATTAAAAATAGTTCCATGTGTACCTGTATCAGACACAGACATCTACTGAAATGCTAGTTATATAAAATCAGATTTTTTCTGTGAATTGTAATGCAACAATAAAAATCTCACTTTTGAAAGAGGTTTAGAAACTGATACAAGTGCAGTCAAATTAACAAGATTTCTATTCCGTTCACTGGTCTTTGGATCAGCCCCTGATTTATTTAGCAGCATCTATTTATGAAGAGCCTCAGGGTGCCAACTTACTCATTAAATTATATATAGATCAACAAAAAATATCCTTGCAATTCTAATTTCCTACACTTTGAGGAAACAGATTATCTTCAGCAATGTAATTAGTTGGTGAGTATAACTATTGATCTCAGAAGAATAATGTCTGGCTTTGAACATTTTTCTGCATCTCCTGCCAAGCTCCATGGAGATATTTTATATGAGATATTATTCAAAATCTGTAAGTCTGTTAAATTAAACAGGGGTCTCTGGGGTCTTTGAAAATTAAGTGAGGTGAAATCAGAGACTTTTACCTATACAATTTAGTGAAAATAAGAAGCTACAAAGCACACTGCACTTCATTGTTTTGGGTTCTTCGGCCCATTACTAAATTTAAAGCCAGCACTTGAGTTTATAACTTCTTTCCACAGATTTCACATTTTTCATCTTATTTTCAGTGCTGGTTAGAACTGGAACCTTTTTCTGACCCTTTTTTCAGATGAGGGCTAAGAATAGATTTCCTCCTGGCATGTTATTATTAGTAATGCTTTGGTCCATGATAGTCTCTGTTTTTCTATGTCACTTAGAGCTTAAGTTCTGTTCATTATTTTGTGACATTTGCTGTGTTCTTCTGCTTTCACCTCAAAGAAACTCCAGATACTTGGAAAGTTATTTAAGATAATGATATTCAGGGGAATCATTTGTTCACCTTATTGTACTTTTTTGTTTTCAATACACATGGAGACCTCTGTGATTGATTTGTTCCAATCATAGTTCAGTGAGGCAGTCCACTCTTCTTACTTCTAGAAATAGTTCAGCCAGGCTTTACACTGATTTCATAGCCTATTACAGTCACCCCATTTCCAACTAGCTAATATTTTATGCCAATCCTTCTTTGAAGTTTTCTCTGACTAAACAATTCCATTTACTAAAAGAGATACTTTACAATAGTTGTAAAAGATGACAGCAGAGAGCATCTTCACTGTGGCCTTCTCAAAGATATCGTATCCCCTGGGCATTTACAATAATTATAATACATTGTTTCTTTTGTTTTCCTTTTTTTCAGGAAAAGGTTAAAAAAAAAAAGAAGTAGGCAACAAACCAAAAACCTCCCCTTCACCTCTATAGCATATTAGTTCAAGGCTCAGACAGCACTTAAATTCCACTTAAGACCTCAGGTCAGGGTAAATTTCACCCTTGAAGAACTGCAAAAAGGGAACTGGTTTCTTTTGTTCCCCTTTGGAAAAAGTCTGTCTGCTTTGTTGCGTATCTGGAATTTTTACTCAAATGTGGTCTTCAAATCACAGGAGTCCCCAAGTTACCTCTGGTTGAGAAGACATGGATTCAACTATAAAACTATGCAAAACAACAAACAAACAGAAAAACCCAAACACAAAACCAAACAAATTTAAGATTCACTAACTGAAGGAAAAAACAGTTGTTGGCACTTGGCATGCGATTCTGTGACAGATGGGCTGCAAGTTCACCTTTACAGCAGTGTTCTTTGGGATCATATTTATCATACCTTTGTTGTCTATCACAATTGCTGCAAGTATATGTGAGTACTAATAGTCCTGCTCCAGGAAATGCTGTTTCACTAGCTCCTGCTTCACCACAGGTATTTCCCTTTTGCTGCACCCATGAGTTAAAGACAAAAATATGTGTTCCAATATTGCTCTTTCTAGAAACAGGAACAAGACAAATTTTTCCCTGCTCAGATTTCATAAAAATGAGGAGGAAATCACAAATTCTGTCATCTGAATATTCAACGTGCTGTTCTTAGGGAGAAGAGGAATCCAGAAGAACAAGGGCTTGAGTTTGTCTCTAAAAAGCTAATAAAATTCTTTTATAATGAAATTTTACAACATAAGGTATGTTGACTTGTCCTCCAGTAATGTCTTGGGAACTTCATGTTACTCTCTAAGTCTTGGCATTGGCATTGAACTGCTCAGTTAAATGAGAGAACTCAGGCTGCTGTGATACCCTTTTACTCTTTTCTGGAGGATGATGCCATGAACTTTACAACCTAGATGAGTGTTGTGCTTCCATCCCTTCTGCATTTTCTTCTTAATTTGCACAGAGCAGTCTCCTAAATTACTTCTTATATATCAATAACAAAGGAAATGTTCCTAATTAAAAGCTACTACTACTACTGCTACTAATAATACTTCTATTACACCAGATAAAAAACAAAATACTTGTGCTCTAATGACCAGAAAATATTTAACAGTGTAGCATAAGTTTATCCTAAAGTAAACAGGCACAATTCCATTTAGGTGGCTAAACCATACTAACCACCAGAAAAGGAGAGGCTACAACAGTAAGGACAGGAATATCGATTGTTTAAAAAGCAAGCATTTAGACTAATGAAAAATGTTGCCCTTTATTAGACTGTCTTATAAATACTTATTGGGCAACATTAACTGCTGCAGTAAAAGAGCTGTGTGCAATACAACATATACTGTGTATCATGCATTTGCCTCTGCTTACGTTAAGAGTATGTTCTTTATGAACAGTGAAGTTGCAACTTTAAAGACCCATTTGGGGGAACAAAGATTAGGCATGCTCAGTGTAGGCCACACTGTTTGTCACTGAGTCTCACAACTTAGAGTTACAGAACAATAACTGGTGTCACACAGAGCCACATTTCAGCACTGTTTACTGCACTCTGTGGCCTCTCCGTGTCAAAGGTGAGCAACCTGGTACCAAATTTACGTGGGCATTCAACCAGCTTTCAGGCTCAAATTTCAAAACATATGGGTCTAATTTTGAAGCCAAAGCCAACCTTTAAATCAAATGACAAGAACAAATGAATCACTTTAAACAAGATCTTTAAACATCACAATAGGAGAAGTCACCAAACAACCTTGCTGGACTGTGCTTTAGGTACATGGTGGCCAATAAAACCTTGAGCAACTGCACTGGTGATTAAATATGTCCTGGTTAAATATGTACTTTATTTAACTTCACTGACTTTTTCCACCTACCCCTCCACACACACAGACTCACCTAACTGAATTATCAGAAATAGTATCTCACAGATATCTGACTCAAATAATCAGAGAATCATGGAAAAGTTTGGAAAGGACCTTAAAGATCATCTAATTTCAACCCCCTTGCCATGGGGGGAGACCTTCCACTAGACCAGGTTGCTCAGGGTACATTTGATCCATTTGCCGACCTCATCGATGAGGATATTAAAAGCACCCTGGCTTGCACAAGGCTTACAGAATAAAGACATGTAGGATGCATCTATTCAAAATCCTCAGAGACATAATACAGTCAGTATCAAAAAGAAAGCATCTAAAACCCATTTTTTAAGTATTGGAATGCTCTATCAGAGCACAGTCCCAGGTATTTAGAACTCCTGCTCCAGAGCTATTTACCACAGAATACATCACTGTAACAGGCAAAATACATTAGAAAAGGACACATGAACTGAAGTTTTTATTCTGCACACATCTGCAATCAAGACATGTGAAACAAAAGACACATTACTCTTGTTTTGTAGAGGCTAAATCAGGTAGTACCACCTCAGAGCTAATTTATTCTGGGCTAGAAAATAAACATAAATCAAAAAGTAAAATATCTAATCTATTCAAGGAACAATAAACAAAATGTGAAAACGTTGTCAAAGCACATCAACAAAATGTGATAAATGAGAATTCTAAATATTTCTATTTAATCTTATTGAATTTATTCTGAAGCAGATTAGGATGTTTTTGGAAGTTTGAACTATTAGTAAAAAATACTAAAATCAATTCTATTTATCAGCATTTTTAAGAGCATGTGTTCAAATTACAATAAAAATAGACAAGAAATACTGTTGTAACAGCATTTTCCTTACTAACTCCTTTTTTTTCTCCTTAAAATATTGAGATTAGGTTAATTTCACTACCTCTTCTCTGCTTCAGCTATGTCAGTTGCTCAAGAACTGAACAACTCCATATGGAAGTGAATAGAAGGAGAAGTTAATGGACTGCTGTCATCCAGAATAAGCAAGGAAAAACTTCAACAAGTAGGTGACTCCAAATATATAGTTAGAAAAGTAATTCTTTAAAATGTTGGGAAGGAACAGGGCAAAAGAAACAGGAAATCTGTGTATGGTTTGAAAATCAGTAGATTTTTCATCTAAGAATTGTGTTGGTGTTAGTCTGGGCTGCAACCTGCCTTCATACATCAGAGTCCAAAGAACATTTTAAACAGATGCACAAAGGAAAAAGCAGAACATTCATTGTACTGAAGGATCATGATAAAACGAAAGTATATACTTCACCCTCTCTAAATTCTAGTCTCCATAGGACAAAACTTCTTCCATCATTTTGCACTACTATGTAGAGCTCGTTAGGGATCTTTTCCAAGCCATTCTCTGGCAGGGACATGCTGCAGAAACAGTCTTTGTGAGTGAAAGCAGCGTTCAGTGTTATCCCAAATGCTGTACTCAACCTCTTACCAGAAATTAAATCAAGCTAGTTCTAAGTCGCCCCTAGAAGAGCCAGCCAGGAGCCAGTGCCTGATTTGTGCCCCAAAGCACAACAATATGAACTGCTGCATAAGTTTTACCCTCTGTGATATCACTATGATTGCAAACATGACTTTCATCCTTTTCTGAATTATTAATTTTGTAAACATGTAATGATGAGTTTTACAGTTTATGCACGTACTTCACATTACTTACTATAGCTCCAGATACTTGTTAACCATAATGCTCATTTTTGGCACTGGTGAAATGTATTATTTGTGTGTTATATTAAAAATGTCATCACTTTTCACAGAATGGGTCAGGTTGGAAGGGACTACAGTGGGCCGTCTGGTCCAACCTCCCTGCTCATGGCACAGAATTGAGTCCAGATGGCTCTTGAATATCTCCAATGAAGGAGACTCCACAACTTCTCTGGGCAAGCTGTTCCCATGCATGGTCACCAGCACAATAATGTTCTTCCTCATATTCAGGTGGAACATCCTGTGCAACAGTTTCTGCCTGTGGACTCTTGTCCTGTTGCTCAGCACCACCAAGAAGAGCCTGGTCCATCCTCTGACACCCTCCCTTCAGATACTGAGAGACATTGATGAGGTCCTCTCTCAGCCTTCTCTCGAGGCTGTACAGGCCCAGCTCCCTCAGCCTGTCCTTATGAGAGAGATACTCCAGTCCCTTCATCATCTTTGTCACCCTCCCCTGGACCCTCTCCAGGAGCTCCATGTCTCTCTTGTCCTGAGGAGCCCAGAACTGGACACAGCACTCCAGATGTGCCTCACTAGGGCTGAACAGAGGGACAGGATCACCTCCTTCTACCTGCTGGCAATGTTATTCCTAATGCACCCCAGGAAAGGAGCAGACATTAAAATACAACTCAATTTTGCCATAAACAGGTGTACTGCAAGTTCATGGAAAAACAAAAGTCCGAAGTGAAGGATATTAACAAAAATATATTATAAATCCACTCTTACTCTAAGTTATCAGGATACACTGAAGGAATTATGAACTGCAAAAAATACTGTTCTCTATTAATTAATATATACACAGGGCATTCCTGAAGTATCCAGAAAAATACATTAAGTGAGTGGGATTCTGCTTTGTGCAAACAAAGCTAAATAAATTATTATTATGTTTTTACTCTCCGTATTTGTTTTCCCAGATAAATGCACTGTCTATTGCAGAGAAACAGCCAAAAGACTGAGTTATTTGGAAGCAAAGCTATGAGCTACCTACCATTCATTTCAAGTAAATTATAGTTATTTTCTTTGGCTCTTTGTGAAATGTGATTGACTGTACATGAGGGTTGGTGTCCTTAGGACTGGTGCTGTCATGCCCTGCTCAAACTATGACTCCCATAAAAAACTCTCTGCCAAGGCAAACAATGGCCTGGAATTTGGTGGATTTTTCTGAGCAAAGATAATGAGGTGTAGCTGACTCCCATCAAGCTCAACCAGGCAAGCACAAATGGGTTATTCCAGAGGTAGTGAGAAGGGCTGGCTGGAAACCAAAGCCCACTTTATTGGCAAAAGAGGGGGAAAAGCTTTCTAAAAAAAGAGTCTGGAGAGATGTCAGAATACCCATTACAGCTGAGAATAAAGCATAGAAGTCAGCAGCAACTCATGAATTTATGAATTGTGGTGGTCTTTCAGAAGTCGTCTGGATCCCATTCATCCTCTGCAAGCTCTCAGAGCCGACCACTGTTGATGCTGACACTTCTCATCAAGTTCCCTAAGTGCTCATGGAGGAAGTCTGGCACTTCCAGATGATTTGAAAATCGATCTAATTTTATTATCATCCATCTTTTCCTTCCTTCCTTCCTTCCTGCCTTCCTGCCTTCCTGCCTGCCTTCCTCCCTCCCTCCCTCCTCTCCCTCCTCTCCCTCTCTCCCTACCTACCTCCTTTCCTCCTTTCCTCCCTCCTCTCCCTCCCTCCCTACCTACCTCCTTTCCTCCCTTCCCTAACCTGAGAACATCTCTCTTTGTTGTTGATACCATGCTAGATTCCTTATCCTCTTAGTGAAGACTGAAACAAAAATTCATTACATTCTTTAACCTTTTTAGTTTTCATTCCTCTTTAAGCAGTGGACCAGCTCTGTCCTTAGTCTTCAGCTTAATGTGTTTTCAGAATGCCTTCTTGTTAGCCATCGTATACATTCTTTCTATAGTTTATTTCCAATAGTATTCAATGTGTTCATACAATCTCCAGTTAAACTCTTTCTGATTTCCATTTCCATACTGGGGTTTTGAGTGCCATGGCATTTCTGTTCTGTGGATAAAGGACTTTGGTGTCTGTTCTAGTTACAGTGGCCAGGACAAGTTTATCATTATGTAGGTGTAACCAAAACTGTGTGTTCTACACCCTCTATGTCATTTCTAATGAACTGTTCGTAATGGATCATTTGCAGCAGCTGCCCAGGGCACACCTCAAACCTCAAGCTACAAGCTGGGTGTTAAAGAACCATGTGAGACAGGGGAGTGTTCCTGTCTTCACACTCAGCTGTGATAATTCCCCTCCAGGGAGGCATCAGCACCTTCACACCCAGCCTGAAGGTCCTGTCTGCTAATGCGCCACTAGGGACTGGCACAATAGGCAGTTGCAACGACCTAGACCATCAAAGATTCTAAAAATATCCCATGACTCACAGAGTGAAATCACCCATTGTGAAACTCCTCACCTCGGGGGACCTATTGGGTATTCCCACCTGAACCTGCGCATAGGTTTGGAGACTTCTGGTACCACTCATGGGATCCCAATAAGGACCAGAACCTCAAGAGGTCTGCAGCTACCACTCTCAACTAGACTGTGACCATCATCCTTACCAACAGGTTTTGCTTTCCTTTTACTTTGTACTCAGGAGGACTCAGCACAGGGGCTAACAGGCACCATTCTGTTCGTGCGCCAGAGTGCTGAGTTACGCATCTGGTTTTTGTGGGTTAAAACCATTTTTTTCTCTGAATCATTATATTTATTGTAATCTTTTTAGTAAATTGTAACTCTGAATTGTAATGTCTCTTAAGTTGGGTTCTTTTCCACCACCAGTTTATTTTTAAACCAGCAGTGTCCCATTTTGCACATTCAGGTAATTTCATAAGGAAATTAGATCTGAATTCTGCAAAAAGAAGAGATTCCTTGTTCTTCATTACAACACTTTCACCATTCCCATGACTTCCAAAATTAATATAAGGCTGTTGCTGTACCTAAATTCTTGCTTTTGTTGTAGATATTTAACATGTACAAAAGTATTTCTTATTATGGCCCACAATTTAGGGGAAAAAAAAGTGTAGACTCAGCAGCCACCAAGCATTTTATATGGATAAGCAATAAAACTAAATGAACTTTAGGTTCTGAGGGCTGTGTTCAGTTCCCTGAAGGAATATGACATGCATATTTGTACTGATGGTATTTTGTCTGCAGTGTGTTGTTTTAAATTAGCAGTAACATATAACCCATCTGTCCATCACCATTCAAAGTCCATATTCATTTAGCAAATGTCTTTGAAGGCAAGCTAATGAGGAACAAGCAAAAAAGATTAATAATTACTGATAAACAAACGGCAATAATACAACATTTGTATGACTATACGTATTTATAAAAAAATGCAATTCTAATTTAGACTTTTGGCAAAAGTTTTTTTAGAGTAGAAGCTTTCTTTGTTTGGCCTGAGTCTGAACAGATCTTTGCCAACTATGGCAAAACAGGATTCTGACATCTTATAAGTTACTAGATCACAACATAGCTTAAGATGCTTTCTTTTTACTCAGATAAAAAATTATGTCTGTGATTTTTTAAACCTCAGACTTGGCAGGTGACAGTGTTTTGAATAAAAAACTAATTGATATTAAAAATCTATTATTTGCACAATGTTGCCATTGACATTGAAACCCTGTATTTGTAAGAACAAGGTCAAAATGGCTGCCAAATATTACATCAAAGTCCCAAACATTTTGACTTTCACTTCATGTAAGGGGCAAGAACATTTCTTTTGCTCTTGAATTGAACAATAAAATCGTTAAGCACCAGAATTAGCATGATAAGTAAGTATGCAACTAAAAAAATTATATATATCCACATATATGGCAGTTTTACACTCAGAGGTCTTGCTATCTTTTTTGCAGGGTCAATATATTTGCCTTGGATACCCGTCTGGGAACAAAAAACTACAGTTTACCTTAAGATGTAAACTACAGGCATATACACCATTTTGCTGTATGCTTTTCTAAATAATTGTTTCCATATTTTTGGCTTCCTTTGGAAGTAGTGTCAAGTTGTTTTGATTATTAACTGATGAAAATGAGGAGACTTTCTTTCCGTTATGCTGCTATGCACATCTCACCTAATTCAAATTATTTCCTTTCATATCATGACTCACAAGTGCTGTTTAGCCACTTCATTGAAGAAATATATGTTGTTTCCTTCCTTTATTCACTAGGTTCTCAGGGTTACAAAGAGCCTCAAAACTTCCAGACATAGTGTTCAGATGTGCATCCAGAATCTTTCAGGCAGAGAAGCATGAAATTGTGTCAAGAGTCAGAAATGTAAAGCAGCGGATACTCTCCCTGCTTCAGACCTTTTTTTGAATCTATAACTAAATCTGTATTCTATTCAGGGAACAACTCTGGTACAATATAACCTCCTTTCCCAGAAGCTGAGATTTCCCTCAGTTCATGTTTTGCTTTGGGTTTGTCTAGGTAACTGGATCAAAGCTGTCATGATTGGTTTATAATTTAATTATATTAATTGAAAGGATTTCTGACAAGACAGCACTTTCTTGCACCAAGACCTCGCATTTCCTGTTGACCTCAAGTAACTCATTTATTGGATTGCCACTGATCTCCTGGTAAGTGGAGAGTGAACACCAGTTATGTAAGACTTGATTTCAAGTACTGGAAGAAATTAATTAAGAGACAATGAGATAAAGAAAAGTTATGGGTTTATTTTCCATTTGGCACATCCATGTCCCAGTAAGTGATTCTGAAAAGATTGTGTGTATTTAGGTAGATTAGGCACAAAATCTTAAGACTAGAGTGTTTGCCTAAGACCAGTTGTGTAACTATATACTCCTAAACTTCTAAGTTTAGAACAGGAAACCAGTTGAATGATCCAAAATGTGAATCAAAATCAAAATGGCAAAGACTCAGAAGTGTTTTAATCACTGTCTGTACTGGTCAATTAATTATCCACCTTTACAAAACTTTTCACTGACATACAAGTCCATAAAGCATTCAGTTAAGTTTTTCTCAGGCTTAAATTCTAGCTGAATACACAGTGGCTTAGGTATAAAATTATCAGTAGTTAACAGTAGACATTTGTTGTCCCAGTAGAAAGCAAATGGAGTATTGACAGCAATTTCACTAGAGCACAGACAGAATCTGGCTCACAGGTATAACTTGATACTCAGTTTGGGAGAGCAAACTTGAGAAGGACTGAGTTGAGAAGACTGTCTTGTTAATAAGCCCTTAGAAGTCAGAGGGAATCCCTGATTTAGACTGGTTCAACTGACAGTTGCCCAAGAGGAACTTCTGGAGTGATTTCCTCCAATGTACAGATTCCTGTAGATTCTTCCACAACTGAGAAACAAATACACACACCAAGTTGGGCAGATGTACTCAAAATCCCCACCTCTAACAATTTTGACCTCCTTCTTTTGTGGTTTTGTAATCCACAAAATACCATAATACATCATACAAATCATTTCAAGAGACACATGGTTTATGGAGAGATCTACAGCCAACTCAATGAGATGTTATTTTCATTTCATTATTCATTTTTCCTTCTTAGATGTCTGGTAGAGAAGCTCAGATTCTGTCTTCCATTGACGTCAATTGGACTTACATACATAATACTCAAGAACAGGATTTATGATCCAACATATTACCTCTGATTTTAAAAGGTTGCATACACAACAGTCAGACCATGGTATGAATCAAGGCACATATGTTTAACCTGCTACTTCTAAGGTATTGCATTCCATTTTAGTAAGAATTCTTCCAAGTTTATTGCTTTTTCTATGCATGAAACAGACTACCAGATTTCCAGCATTCTTCAAACTTTCTATCCAAAATTTTCTGCATTTAGAAAAAGCCAAATTTGCACTTAAAAGAGAAATTCCAAAATAGAAGCCATGAACAAACAAACAACAACAACAACAAACTCTGCCATTTCTAATTCATACCAGTCCATGATCTAGTCCCTGGAGTATTTCAGAATGTATCAAAATGGCATTCATAGTCAATTGCCATTAAATAAAGCATAATATAGCCTCCCAATGTAATGATGACAATGCCATTTGCTTTCATCTAGTGTTCAAAGCAATAACAGACTCCAAGCCTTGTCCACTATTTTTGCCTTTAGCAGATCTTCCCTAATCTTCAGATTTTGTAATACTAAACCCCAGCCGGTTCTTGGGCTTTTGACAAGAAAGAGAAGCAGACCAGTCATATTTTTCTAACCAAACACAGAAGACAGAGCTGTTGTGTGAAGAATCTAACACAGGATTTTCTCTCCCATATTGTTTTTCCTGCAGTCATTCACCCTTCTGTCCCACTGACTGACCAATTATGTCCATCCATACACTCCTACTCCTATGAACAAACAGAGGTGGCAGCTATTTACTACCAGCAGAATAGTACAACTGGAACCTATTTAGTTGCTGATGATGTCTTAGTAACTTCCTAAATTGCTTACCTGGAAAATAGCACAATGTGGCTAAGGATGACTACTTTGGTTGGAATAGAAATGGTAAGTGCAGTTATTTCTCATTGATCTAGCCACAATGGAGAATGATTTAAGAAGTCTTGGAAGAGTAAAGGAAACAGCTAAAAAGGAAGGCCAGAGAGGATTTTTACTTTCATCTTCAATTTTGGTAACTTTTCTTCTCCCCAGTGCAACTCTTGGATCAGTTGAATCCCTTTGTATTTCCATAGGTTTCAGTGGGTCTGACAGGACAAATGAATTTTGCCTTCCATCTTTATGTAAATGTTTATGTCTAAATAGATACACTGGCCCAAGTTCTGGGCTATGTTCCAGCAATTTCCTTCTGTAGAAATGAGACAGATGTCTCCAGGGGATAATTAATTCTTTTGTTGGGGTGGAAGCCCTAAAGACACAAGTTTAGTGGAATAGTTGTAGTCTTCCCTCAGGTTCCTCTGGGGATGGCGAGGGGAGGCTTTGATAAGGGCATGATGAATCTGGTTGATTCCACTGACTCTCTAGTTGTTCCTAAGACCACTGCAATGGTAACTCTCCTAAAAAGTAAGTCCTCCAACTGTTATGAAGATGTTTGAAAAGATAGATAGCACAGAAAAAAATATTTGACTGATGCCCACTAAAAAGTTGTATTGATTAAATGGCTTGGAAAATGGAGGGGTTTTATCTGTTTCCATATTTGATCTCTCTTTTTCAACACCTAAATTCTTTTTCATATCAATGATTTATCAAGCAATTGTAGCAGGCTTCACAAGGAAGTGGTTGAGTCACCATCCCTGGTGATAAACAAAAGACATGCAGCTGTGGCACATAGGGACATGGTTTAGCACTGGACTTGGTAGTCTAGGTTTACAGTTGGACTCAATGATCTTAAGGGTCATTTACAACCTAATTGATTCTACAATTTTATGAAAATATGAGTTCAGGATTTAGGATTTAGAATTCCCCTTTATAGAAGGCAGCTGGGCAGCTTCTCCTATATAACCTGCTAGCACCAGGTAGTGCTGTTTTTCTTGTATTACAGAGTCCTAAACTTTTTAATCCTTTTTTTTTTCTTCTCCTTCATTTTAATATAGCCATTTACTGCAACATGCTTTCTTCCAAAACCAGAATTGGTAAGACATAAACATGTGAAGAATGGAGCAGAAAATCTTATATACAGCTGGAGAGTCAAGAATATCACCAGTTCCTGGAAACAGGCTGCTAGAAACCCATAACCTATAGGGCAATCTTACTTCACTCCCTACCCTCTCCTAGCTCCCAGTATGTGCTACTCAGAAGACATCATAAATGAGGACTTCAGGCACAACCATTTCTCATAAAGGTCAAAGTCCTGGGAATTCGCAGCAATAGGAAAGGCAGACTAAGGTGTCACTGGCCATTTTAGGAAAATGTTACATAGTGAATGTGACAAATTTCAAAAGCCCTTTAAATATATAGCAGTTCCAGTAAGACTGAAAAGAGGCCTTATTATGAAGTCCTTAAAAATCACTATCAACACCCTCACTTCAGTGCAGCAACACAGAGTGCCAAACCAGTTGTGGCACTTCTCTGAGCACCAAAGCATCCTACCAAATACAGAAATTTGAAGCAACAGACCATTATATGCTAAGAACTCAAAGAACTCCTTCCTTACCTGTTTATGTTTTAGCAGGAAGCCTGTGAGGAATCTGTGGCCTCAGATTTTAACTATCAGACTTGCCACTATTCACAACAACCTCTACATTGTTTACGTATTGATAATGTTTTTAAGACAAATAATGTGTTTCATATTTTCTCTTTATTGTGTTTTACAGCTTTTTCTTTTGGGTCTAGAGCTGCCTTGAATTCAGGGGAGGTAACTAAATTGTGCAATTTAACCTCTACAAAGAAAGCGTTGACTTGGGTTGATTTTGAAGGAACAGGAAAAGGGAGGTTATGTTCTCTCCAGAGCTCTAAGCCAATTAGATTTGAAATGGAGAAATGCCCAGATTTCTTACAGCATGTATTCACTAAATCATACTAACTCATTGTGTATTGCAATTGCATATGCCTTGAGAATAGTGGCCTCAGATTTTTCACTCCCATATTCGCAGACCTGGTCTGCTGAACAGGGGCTCAGTGTTCCCATGTCTGCACAGGTTGGATGAGCTGCTCCTGATAATCTGATTTTCAGATGCGTTTGATACGGCTGCATCAGAAACACAAATTAAGCTCACAGGCATACATGAAGTCATTCCAAAGGTCTCTCACAAGTTGCTCTGCATAAAATAAACTTTAAACTGATTAAAGAAACAGCTTTGTCATGCATTTGTTTGACTAAGTGCCATATCATTGGTTGCAGGCAAATCAGTTGACTTTCTTACCGTACCTATATATGAGCATTTCACCAAGCCTGTTATGTATTTCTTCCTTCTCATGTGTTTCCTGCAGTTCTGATATAGGATCTTTTGTCACTAAGCCACCAGTGTACAGATTCTGTATGGCTTCTTGCAAAGTATTTGGAGAGCAGAATAGGAGAGGAATCACATCTTCACACAGTATGATTGCATGGTTAGTCCACAATCATACAGCAGATGGTCACCTAATAAGCAGGCACCAGGCAAAACATATGCTCTGCACAGATTAATTCAAAATCAATTCTTCATTTCAAAACTCAGTTAATGTTGACACCACACCAGAGAAGGTCTGTGACAACTTGTGTACCTGGAATTCAAAATTCACTGATCTTCATGCACTCTAGAATTTTTTGCTCTAAATAATCCCCTAGAGGAACTTTTGCTGCTCTGTAAAACCAGTCATTTTCTTGACCTACAGAATCATCTCTTTTAGCAGGTCATTTTGAGAATGCAAAGACTGTGCAAAGTATTTTGATTGCATGAATTTATGATACATAATAGCAATTTAACTACTAATCTTACACTGGGGTTAGCTGCTAATCAAACTAAGTAATGCTATCCAAAAGTTCAGAAAGAGGACATTTATAAAGTCAGGTGCTATCTCACAAGCAATTTTTATCCAGCTGAGTATTTTGTGATAAAATCTAAAAAGAAGAATGCTAGTGTCCTAATCTAAGACCAAGTAAATGCACATATGTCTCTACCATAACTATATGTGATCCCTTTATCTATAGTGATTATCCACACACATTCAGGTGGACCACCTAATAATATCTATCCATTTTATGGAAATCAAAAATTCTTTTGGAAGCATCTTTAGTCAAAGAATATAAACATTAAAATTTTTATCCTAAAAAAATAATTCTTCAACATACATTTAAAGGAACACCTTGATTAGCTAAAGAAGCAAAAACATTTTTAAATATTACATTTGTATGCAGCAATATAGTAACACTCTTGAGAAGGGAGACATCTGACTGTTCCAGGCCAAACTTTCTTTTCAGTTTAGTCTCTTCTCCCTTTAATATGGATTTTTTGAGAGTCAGGTCAAAGTTTTTGTTCTAAATTTCCTGGCTTTGTTTCACAAATATTCTCCTTCTTGGCATTGTCTCTGGATTTTAATACATATTTCATCAATATTAGAAGTAAATAATCAAATGATGTGCATATTGGCTATTCTCTGTTGTTTGGACTAATCCATAAAGGGCAGGAAGACCATTTATTTTGGCATTTCCAAACAATGTTTGACAGTTGATCTCATAGTATTAAGATAAACTGCCGTAGAAAAGTCCAGAGACACAGAAGAAACTTTTACTAAGAAAGGAAACTGTGATGTAATGGGAGAGGAAAAAAAAAAAAAGAAAGAAAAAAACCCAAGAGAACATAGATGTTCTCACTGTCTGTTTTGTAAAGCATTTCAGAGTTTTAATTTAACATTTAATTTCCATTTTGGAAACAAACACACAAAGCCCTAAAAAATGTTAAGTCCGTACCTGTAAAATCACTATAATGGTTTTCATCTTAGAACTACAACCTGACATCCAAAAAATTATGTAGATTTAACTTTAAAATGTCTTGGTACTCTTTGGTTTTTCCTGGTACCTGAAACACTCTGTCTCTCCTATTTCTTTACCAGACTTCAAGCTGATCAGTAGCTTAAAAAACACCAAAGCTCAAATTCCCTGTATTTTTTGAGGTATGAAAGCATCAGAGGATTCGGATTTTAGTTACCAAATACTGTGTGAATCTTCCTGTGAAACTTGAGATCAAAATTTATGTTTTGCACATAGCCCTTGCTTCTGGAACTGAGGATTTACATCAAAGTCTTTCAGGACTTTTAAACCAACTTTTCAGACCTTGAAAAACGTGGTAACAAAAAAGAACTACCAAAATGAGAAAGCATTTAAATGAACATACAGAATTATTGTTGCTACTTAGCCAATGTAATGACTTTGGGACTCAAATTCATTTTGGGGGTTTTTTTCAGGGTTTAAGAAGGGATAGATTGCATAATAACCAGATTCAGCTTTACAGCTGCAAGAGGACAATAGGGGAGAAAGAAAGGAGCTGAAGACACTTTCCATATTTCTGCACATAGATACACACACAGAGGAGAATGTAAAAAAATAACTTAAGCAACGAAGAAAACAAAATTAAGGTGAAAAAAATCAGACCAAAACTATGACTTGGAAAAGCTGTCATGCTTTTAGGAGTTTCGGTGTCCTCATTTTTTTCCCATGGTTTGGATTCCCCAGACAGATCATGTCTCTCATCACATATTGTAATCTGGGACTCTCAGAATGAATTTATGTTGAGCCACATGTATTTCCAATGATGTTAAAGCTGTGCAATAGTTATGCAGTTTCTGCTAATAACTTCATAGTTGTATGAAGCAATAGTTGGAGAGGATGTAAAACGTTAAGAAAACTGAGAAACAGTTACTTAAACACAACCTTTTATGATACAGATGGCCATGGAAATGGTAGATTACCGTACCCCACTCCTTTTGAGTGCCCAAACTCCTCTTTCTGCAAGGTGTCTTCTTCAGGGCTCCCTATTATTTGTTCTCAAGCCCCTTTTCTTGCTTTTGTTTCGCTATTGTATAGATTCCATACAATATTCCATTTCCATAGGTTATTACACTGTCATTTCTGCTCTGCACTGATTTCCAGACAATAGAATTCCAGTCATATCCCACTATACCCTGAGGTTTTCAACAGGAAAATGAACTATCATAACAGATTCAGGTAACCAACAGAATGATTTAGGACTATAAATGTATCTAATTTCAAACTCGAAAAAATCTGAGGGAGTTTATACTGGGAGCTTGTAGAGACAAGACTGTCAGGAAGATGCATCACTGGGCAATACTGGGGCCTCTGTCAAACAGAAGTTTTCAGCAAAGTATGGAGAGAAGAGAGGAAGGAAATAATGTATCAGGGCATTTTCTAAATACTTGTTAAAAGATCCAGCAGAATGGGAAAAGAGAGTCCATGTTAAACCCACTAGTTCAGTGAGTTCCTAAAATTCACAGTGATAACACTTAACAGAGAAGTCTGGGAATTAGAAGTAGCAGAATATCTAATGAGGTTTTACTTAACAGAGTTTCAGGAATGGGCACCTTTCACAGGAGTTGAGGTATGAGAGGGAACTCCAGGAGGTTCCTTCAGAAGCAAGAGCCATTCAATAGGCTAAGATGGTAGCAAGACAGTTTGGTCAGTGTTCCTATCCAGACTAGAATGACTAGTTGACAGTCTGTGCTAAGCCAGTTTCTTTTTCCACTAGCACCTCTCTTTTTCAACAACAGGTTTAAAAGTTATGAAAACTTAATATTCTGTGAAGTCATTTAATAAAAATCCCAATTTATTAAACAGTGGCCCTTTCTAAGTGTCAAAACTTACCTTAAAGAAAAATAAGAACTAGTACTGGTGAGAGCCATGGGAGCCTTCCACTTGCTTAAGTGAATAAAACAAAAAAATGTAGTTCCAACAATTAAAAAGAGGTTGTATTTTTATTAAGAGTGATTAATGCTCAGAGAATAACTCAGAGCCTTGAAAAGAAACTGTTCATGATCTTGGCTACTGAGAAAAATAAGTTTTTTATGACTGACCCTCAGAACGGTTTAGCAGCAGGGAAATAAACTAGTTTTATATCTTTTATTTCACATACTGTGGAATTTTCTTTAAAAGAACATATATTTTACTTCTAAATCTAAAAAATGGCCTTGTTGTTTGAGGGGAAAATATAAATGCAAATATATAGAAGTTATTTTAATCTTCTTTCACAAGAAAAGTGAAAAGACCACATAATATTCGTAAGATGACGTCCAGCATTAAAGTCAAGGTGGGAAGCACCCCAGATAATGTCCACTAGATTACGATTAGTATACTGAGAGTGTTACCCCTCTCCTGCTCACAGCTGAACATCCCTATACCCTCAACAGCATCTTTCTCTGAAGGTCTGTGGTGGCCTCTGCAGCTCTCTGACAGAGACCATCAGCCACTACAAAGGGATGTACAGCATAAATGCATCCAATTAGATGAGTTCAAAGTCCTGGCAGCAAAATCATATAACTATGGTTGGTTAAATATAGATTTAACTTAGAAAATAATGGGGTTTTAAAATAAACATTAAGGTTTTAGGTCCTAGTTCTGTTTCACTCCTATAAGATGAGAACTCTTCTAAAAGCAACTCCTTCGTTAGTGCTAGAACCAGACAAGCACTGGGTTCAGAAAACCTCCGCTGGTTTTGTAGTACAGGCTTCCATTTAGTATGACATACATGTTTTTTAATTAAATTTCCCATGAAAAACAATGGTTTAAATTGAGGGAAATTGTGCCTCATAAAAACTCAGCAATATTATTGAAAACAAGAGCTTAATTAAGAAGGCAGGAGTTTTCATAAAAATCCTAAACACATTCATTTTTCTATTTCTGATGGTAAACAAAACCTTCATTAATTCCTCCTCAGGCTTATCCATTTGGATTTTTTGCGGTGAAGGATCAGGAAGGGCAAACAATACTATGTGGTGCTTCATGGGTGTTGTCTACAGCTGTACTTGGTAGTGCTGGGGCAGCCCCAGAGAGGTGTAGAGCTGGAGAGCCTGCTTATGTTCTGGTTGCAGTGCAGCATGTCCTGTGCCATTCCCCATGCCCTGGTGGCCTGTGCCTCTGACAGCTACCTAGGGAAGGGTGTACCTCCTTCCTATCCTAGGAAGTGGGCAGAAGGAAGGGTGGCACAATTCCCTATCTCATCCTAATCTGGAGCTAGAATTTGACCAGAGTACCTTCAGCCAGGAACTGTGGAGATCTCACAGGCTGAGAGGTTCCCTCTGCAGAGGGAACCACATTTTACATCATGTACAGGCTGTGCATTTTAGTAATGTCCTGACATGAGCCTTGGGACAAACCCAGGCACCAAACCTCTAAGCACTGGCTTTGAAATTCCAGCTGTCTGCAGCTGTTCAGAGCAAATGTGTCCAGTGAGGTCTCTGTCAGGAGAAAATAACTACATCTACCTCCAGCTGAAAACAATTGCTATGTCTAACTCCTCACATTTCCTTGATATAGCTCCCCAGGCAGCTCACACATCCATGCCATGGCCCAACATTTACCTACTTCTCAGCCACAGGAGCACAACCTCACTCACATAAAAACAGCAGTTCTATATACTGTACTCCTTTTTAGTAAAGAAATATCTTTTATTCTTGATAGCATGTCACAAATGTATTGTATGCCGAGTCATGAATCAGTGATGTTGTTATCAGTGATAAACAATCAATTTCCAAATTTCCTGCAGCAAAACTGGTACCTTATATTAGCACAGTACCACTACAACATCTGAAAATACTTTGCACAGTTCGTTGCCTCTTAGCTCAGTACCCAGTGTCTTTTATTTCTTATGGAAATAAAACACAGTAAGTCTGAAAGTCTACACAACAGCAAGATACTTGTGAAATTGGACGACTCTGCAGGATCATTTCCCTATATTCTGTGATAGCAAAGAAATACATCTAAGTACAAAGTGGAAAGGGATTGTGGTTCCACCTTCCACACAGTGTGAAAACTACATGTTTCTTTCACAGACCAGGCCCTCCAAGGCTCTGACTATTTGTGGGTTCTCAAGGTATCTTATTCTACCAACATATATCCAGGAGTCAACACAGGCCATCATATTTCCACAAGCATTTGAAACCATCATAAGCTGGACCTGACATGGAAGGCCACCTTGTCCTCTCCTGTACTGCTCTGTCACTCAGGCTGGCACAGGCTTTGGGCTGCAGCATGGTTACCTGGATTAATCACACGATCCAGGTTAAGCATGCCCAGCTTTTTGCTGAGTTAGGCTTAAGCCAGATCATAATTACACCAGATCAAAGTTTATGTAAAACTGCTATGGTAAAGCACAAATCATCTGTTGACATAAAATCCAGATGTCCTTCAGTCTCTCAGCCCTCACCATCTCAAAAGCAGTGCAGATATCTTGGCAAGAGAGTGAATAGGTCTTGCAGCCCTACCTACTCTCAGGTTACATCTGGTAGAGTTCCACATTAATTAGACTACTATTCTTCCAAACAGGCATCTTTTCCCCCATTTTGGAGGTATTAGTTTTTAATGTGGACCTCTGCCCTGTAAGGCAACTCTTTGTAAAGGCTGAAAAGACAAGCACTAAGTTCTGAACAGTGTTAGAACTTACTATTCAAAATGAGAAGAGCTGTCTGTTTTTCAAATTGTTTTCTTTAATTTACACACACTGACTTTTTTAAGTTATGGTATCAACTTCAGAATCCACATTTTGAAGTCCTGGGTGGGGAAATCGGGGCTTACTACAGCAGGAAAATTCTTATTGTTTCATTAGTCTCAAGTCCAGGGAAAGAACATACAGCAGCAAAGCCAAAACTGCCAACTCATGTTCCAGAATAGTGAATGGTTAATCATTGGATATGGGAATGGTGAGGGTGGAAAGAGAAAAGAATGGAATTGTTTACTCCCTTATGGCTTTAATTGAATAACACACAAAAAAAATCTAGTTATAGCAAGAAAAGAAAAAAAATCTTGGCTTATGCCTGCAGCAGCCCTAGGTTTTGGACAGAAGCAATGTTATAATGTATAATTATATAACTTGCTTGAACAGTTGCTTTCCATATGGGAAGTAACAGATTTGCCCAGCTGCATTTTGGCAAAGCCTGAATCTACCATTATTCAAGGTAAAACAATTTTGCTGAAATTTGGAAGTCTTACAAAGGTATCTACACATTTCAGTGATGGTCTTTGACAATACTTTCCTTCCTAAGAATAATACATGGTTTCAACCCCTTTTCCTGAGGTCCTGAGCCATATTTGTCTCCCAGGATTGCCAGTATAATTGTGTTCTGACTACAGATTACTAGGATTGTGCTCCTTTCTTGCACAAAAAAGGATGGAGCTTCAGGAAGCAAGAAAGAAGTGCTTTTGAAAGTCTCATTTAAACATTTTGATTTTGCATAATCCTCTAAATATACAGAATTAGTTCAGCTGCTTTGTGATCTTCATCTCAGGTTATTTTGTCTTCTTTCCAGTCAGTATCTGAAGTGGGGAAAAGCAACACTGTCTTCAGAGGCCTCAAAGCAGGAGCCAGTATTTGCTGCTTATTTCAGTAGCTTAGCTATAACCCCAATGTTGACTACACTTTTTAAAATTTTAAAGAGTACTACATTTCCAATATTTACTAACCTGAACTAACAGTGGCTGTGACTATTTTTTTGTCAAGAGTCCTTATCCAATAGCTAGAACACTACTTGATGTCACCAGGCTCCCTGCTGCCACACTAATGTCAAGGACTGGGAGATTTTCAAAACTACACAAAGAAAAGTAATAGGTGCAGATGTTTGGCATGCACATACAGGATATAAGTTGTTGAGTGTGAGACTCAACAGAGAAGCCACAAAAACTGTCACAGTTTCAGAAGACTGATGCCAAAGCAACCTAGTTACCAGAAGATCTGAGTCCTCAAGTGGGAGTCAAATACGTGTCACCTGGATCTTCCCTCACAGCCAGCCTTTCAAATTATTGTACAAGACATTATTCCTCCAAAAATATTTTACAGGCTTATTTCACCTAGTGTTGGAAAAAAAACAAAGGTGCTCAATTCAAAAAGAAGACAATGCAGTGTGAATTAGGGGAGCACCAAAAAGTGGTTCTACAGTGCCACTGTATTCTCTGGGGGAGCACAGCAGTCACATAGCCCATAACATTTTCAGTATCCCAAAGGGAAATTACCTCAGATTTCCTGTGTTCTCATTTGTATGACACATGTTTTTGTTACATTTTATATCTTTAAATGTTTTATATTCCATGAAATCACTCCAAAAAGCAATTTACCACATTATATTACTTTCTGCTATCTTTATGCATCATCAGAATTTTGAGAACTAAAACTACTGTGGTTTGGAGAATCCATGGAAGGCATCTGCCACAATTAGAAGAGCTAAAGAGACTGCATTTGTTGCCAGATGGTCCTCTGTATTTTGCACGAAACATTTGTTGAATAAAAGACAGGAACAGGCCTGGGACACAGAAAAGAACTGAAGCATGTGGATGAGAAGTTTGAATCCTCACAGGCGGACAAAGGAACTGAACCAGTCTCCACACAACCTGGCCAGGTGCTTCAGCCACAAACAAGAAATGGTCTGAGTGTCATCCCCAAAGACAGCAGTCCTGAGTGGAAGGTCTCAAGTGAGTGGAGAAACTTCCTTGAAGCCCCGACTGAACCACATGAGAGTTCACATAGAGCACCTTTATCTCTTCCCCATGCCAGTTCTGGAAACTCTGTGCCAAAACAGGAGCTGCTTTGGGTCCTGGTGTCTTGCTCATTGCTTCGGACACCAGTCTAGATACCAGCTATATGGTTAGCTCTTATCTTTCTTTTGCAGCTGAGTTTTGAATCCAAGTCCTGACCAGGACTCCTGGGGCTGCCAGTGAATACTGTGGAAGAGAGGAAATTTGAGAAGGAGGCATGGGTTTACCCCGTTGGTAAACACACTGAATCACCCAGTGAAATAACAACCTTCCCCACAGTGTGTATGGCTCAGCCATGATGACAAAAAGAAGCAGCTCAGGACACAGACTCTTCTATGAGGAAGGAACAGAAAGTGAGGAAATACGCCACAATTCATGCCTTAAGGAGGACCATTAAAGCAACTAAATAGCTGAACACATTGTCTTATTGAGGCACAAAATACTTCCTCTGCAGGAGTCCTGCTGTACAATCATTTTCTGAAGTGCAGAATTTTGCTGACTTTACATTCCAGTAAGTGATCTGGAGTAGCTTACAAATGTTGCCGTATTTATGCAGAGGGAATAACTTCAAACTGCCAGCCCTCCACAAGCCATGAAAACACTCCTTCCCTCAACCCCACAGTTCCTGCTCGGTGTTTTGTGAACTTAAGGCACTGACAGTATATTTTAACCAGTTCTTCAACAACTGCTCTTTTAACGTTCTGCAACTGACAAGAATTGTGATCTTCTGTGTTTTCAAAACAATTTAAAGAAAACTTCCTGTAATTTAGCTGTATCTATTTGATACAGAGAGGCACATACTCCTAATCAGAAGTTCTGAAAGAAAATAAAGCAAGATGTTGGAAATATGCAAACCATTCTCTGGCCAAGGATGGGTTAATGCAGTGCTCTGGGCTCTGCCCCCCTGTGCTAGTAATAGGAATCAGGCTTGTAGGGAAGGATTTCTTGGTGACTGGCCAGGAAGAGAGCCTATAATCTGCAAAAGATGAGATCTGGGGCTGAGTCAGAAACTGCCTGAGAGTCTTCTGTCTGTCAGAGTCTCGCTATGTCTGCATGCAACAACTGGAGATTTCTTACCAAGACTATCTTTGTCATGTAGGCAACGCTCTGCTGAAAGGGAGGAACAGACAAATAAAATGTGCATTACACTTTTACCTGGCCATTTTTGGCTACAAGATTGCGGTGATCTTACAATTGCTTCTTATGTTACAGTGTTCAAAGGCACAGAAAATGGGGACATTTACTTATCATTTATTTGACTTCAAACAACAGCTGCCTTCACTGAAATGAGCAAGTGGCACTGGAACCACAAAATGGTGGAAGAAAAGAGTCCAGAGTTACATTACTGGGGAATCTGGTAATGTGTAGCTCACAGAAATTAGCAGAGTCTTCTCAGAAGGGTCCATGCCAGGTCTAAAAACAGGTAAAAGAATCTGGCTTAGAAACATTGAGAAAGGCTATAAAAGGGTCATTATTGCAATAGGCTTCCCATTAGGAGAAACTAATTATGATCAGTGTTCAGCAGTTCGTTAGCTCAGCCAAAAATCATCCTTATTGAAACTTAAAGGTATTAAAAAAAGATGAACATTTTATCTGTTCATTTCAGATCTCTCAGTTAACACCGTACTTTTATAAAAATAATAATGACCAAGAATATATTGAGGCAAATACTGAACACCATTCTCTATCAACTCAGTTGAGCTGCTTTTTGAGTGGTCAGGAGAGCTTACTATTAGATGTCTTTAAACAAAAAACAACGACAACAACAAATAACCCGAACTGTTGTTTATGTCCATTCTATTTTGTAAAATTATCAGACCTACAGTGTCAAGAAAAGTATCAGATATACTGTAAAAGTAATTTGTTTTCATATCCAAAAAGTAACAGTCAGGAAAGATCCATGGTGCATCTTCCTACGTTAACATTTTACAGACGCATTTCAAAACCGATGATATCAACCTTGTGCACAGTTAACACCAAGATTGTGGTGTTGATAGGCTAGAAAAGATATACCTGTTTGTAATTTCTTCCATAAGAAATAAATCAGTGTTTTTCTTCTAAAGGTCTTGTTATCTTTTTTGCACCCAGTAAAAGTTTAATAGAGCACTCAAAGAGCCAGAGTGCCCTCTCGTGGTCCTACATCATCCCCATTACTTCATTTTAGGAACGAAGCCAAAAAAAAAAAAAAAAAAAAACAACAAAGGCTGAGTTGCTGAGTTGGTTTGTTTGAGGGTTTTTGGTGGGGTTTTTCTGGTGTGGGTTCTTTGTTTGTTTTTTTGTCTCCTGACTATTCTACACAGAAATCTTATAGCTATCAAGTCAACATTCCTGAATGTTCTCTTCACAAAGATAATTTTAGCAGATAGACAATTAAGTATGAAAATCCAGACAGCTAAAAGTCACCCATGTAAAATTAAGTCCAGGAAATAAAGCCCAGGCTTTATCCCCACGAATTCCAGATATTAAAAAAAAAAAAAAAAAAAAAAAAAAACACCAAACTGAAATAAACTGAAATCAGATAAAGTTCTCAGTGGCTAACTTGGTTTGATAACCTAACCACACTGGCATGATACA
Source organism: Campylorhamphus procurvoides (assembly GCA_013396655.1). Taxonomy (NCBI): domain Eukaryota; kingdom Metazoa; phylum Chordata; class Aves; order Passeriformes; family Dendrocolaptidae; genus Campylorhamphus; species Campylorhamphus procurvoides. Next base: position 810,665 of record WBMV01006934.1, read on the forward strand.
GAAGGGAAGAGAAGGAATTAACTCTCACATTGCATAAAAGGAACCATCTGGGTAAGGAAAACAGAGACTTCACAAATTAATTTTACTGTAGCTGAGAGAGAGGACTAATTCCTTCCAGAAGCTCCTTCTCCAAGTGATTTCTGCTAGTGGCCAGATATCAGGTGGTGTTGTGCACAGACCTTCAGCCACCATTTCTGATTTTGGGCCTGTATAACCATCATCTCAGATATATTACAGCTAATACAGACTGGGATGAGTTAATTTCAGGGGATTTTCACCCTGTGCTGCAAGGAGAAGGAAAGGATTTAGTCCTTCAGTTTGTCCATCCCTCATCTGTTTCTTGGTTTCTCATGGGCTGACTCCAGTTTTCACTCAGGGATGGCAGTTTCCCCTACAGCAGTAAATGGACAATTCAAAACTCTCAAAAACTAGATGAAGAACATCCTGCAGGCAATCAAAAGCAGATGGATATTTTAATGCCTTGCTCTAGTAAGCTGCCAGTCACGTCATGACTGCCAGTCATGACTGGACCAACATCTGCTTTGTAACTGATACCACTGTGGGCAGAATTCAAAATATTCTGGTAAAGGACATAGCTGAACTGCAGACATGCTGCTGTCAGGTCACCACTAGCACACTGGTGGTACAAGAACAAAACCTAAATTTTCAGAATTAATTCAAGGATAAACAGATAACACCAATATCAAAGACAACTAATTCAATGTCCACTCCTAAGAACAGTGCAGCAGAAATACTCACTGAGAATACTTCAGATCACTTTCCTAGGGATCTCAAACATTTTGTACTAAAGGTCTAATAGACATTTGATTTAATATTTTCTATCATGTCCAAAAGTAACACTGACTCATTTCTCAATGAGCCTAAGAAACCAATTTCAAAACAAAGCAGATCAGGAGTTAACCATACGTATTTTCTAAATATCAGATCTTTCAGTTCAAATAGAGTTTTACCCTTGAACTATAAAGTAATGATTTAATACATTATTGCCAAAGTTACCCAAAGAGAGCAAAAATACCCTCTCTGGGCAATCTGTGTGCAAACTAAACAGCTTATTAAGGCTTTCTTAATTGAGAACAAGCAAACAAGGGTCTTAGCCACATCGAACTAATTTCTTGAGGCAAACTTCATGGTCTGAGTTCCCAGAAATGCACTGGAAAATTAGCAAAAGGGAATGTCTTTTGCTGCTTTGTTTTAAGCCACAGAAAATAATGTCAGGCCACATCCACAAAAGGGTTGGTTTGATTCCCTCTGGCTATAGGAATTAACACAGCATTTGGAAATAAAAAAAAAAAATAATAAAAAAGTAATAATTTAAAAAATCAGGTAAAAAATCTCTGCTTAAGCAGATATTCCAAACCGTAATATGTGACAGAGAGGCATCAATTCCCTTTTCTGTTCTGAAAACCTTGTGGTGGTTTTTACATTCTTTATTGTTGTTGTTGTTGATTATCAGCATCATAATTATCCAACATTTTTTGTTCCTCAGCTGAAAATCATCATCTTAGTGGTGATTAATTAGCACAGCTCTGTCAATTCATTCATACACATTTGCCAATGTCAGCTGAAGCAAAAACATGACTTACTAACCCAAAAGGAGAAGAAAAAAATTGTGGTTCCTCTCTGAAAAGTGGTTTTGTAAAATAAATAAATAAGAATTATTTCTTGTTTAGTGTATACTGCTTCCTGCTGCTGAACTTGGATCTACTCACACCACCACCATTAATGCCTTTAATGCTTTTTTTCCCTTTACTGTAACAGATGCTATGATCTGGACATTGGATAGAGTGAGGTGCAGACAGAGGTACAACATGTCAGTGCTTGCTAATTTCAAATATTCATTTTGGATTGTTAGGCCAATGTAGTATTAGATATTGTATTCATAACTCTTACTTATGCTGCCTCAAGGAAAGACTTCTCTCATGGTACCACAAAGAGAAGTTTAGCACACTGCACCTAATTAGCCAAGCTTTCAAAAGAAACATGGAGTATTTAAAGGAATCACCCTTTTCAGTTCAGCTTTACTGTAAAAGTGTTACTTCCAAGGGAAGGGGGCCCTCTCTTCAAATCTGAGGAATCATTACAGAAAATAGCAAGAGGTTGTCCCAGTGGATTATTCTAACACATAAAACACCTTTATCTGTGACATAAAAGTCTTTGAAGCTGCCTAGAACTTTCACTGTACAAAATGTGTAGGTCATACACAGAGAAATGTAGGAGAATAAAAGGAAATGTGTCCACTCTTGGAAAAATCTTATGTCATGACAGAAAACTATTAGCAGAAAAAGAGTAATCTCTTATTCCATGTAATTGCTAATGCTTACTCAGTAGTTCCATTTAAATTATTGCTGTTTGTGAGCAGACCAAATGGAAGATTTAAAATATTATAACATGAAAATTATAGTCATCTGAAGTATCCTCCACGTTAATTTTCTTACCTGTAAAAAATAGGGGATGTCAATGACATTAATTCAGTTAGGAAAGCTACTTCAATATGTGAGGGTTTGTCTGCTTTAGCTGACAATAAAAGATCATTTCCTGAGTAAATAAGGATGTAACTTTGCAGTTTGCTGCTTGTTTTCTGGCTATACACTTCCCTTGTTTCCAAGGGTGAGCATTCTTAAAATTTCAGCCTAGAACTAACACATGAAAACCTCTGAGTAAAATATTCCCTAGGACACAGAAGAATTTAGAAACACATCTGCTCTAGAAGGTACTGCTTAATCTACCAATAAATCTAAAATATACATGTAAATCAAACCCAAACAACATCATACTTGCATATATTTATAGCTCATCAGTTAAATCTCAGCCTCTGCAAGTATTTTCATGTCTTTGGATTATGAAACACATTAAATGGGCTAGACGAGCACACAAACTCAGTTCTGTCTTGAAAGGATATTTCTAGGCTTCCTTGAGCCCTGCTATCACTGAGGTCTTCCTCAGCCTTCCAATAAAATACTATTAAGCATACCTGTATCTCTTTTGTCCTCTCTCACTCTATTACATAGACCATTTGAAGTATTACAAATAGTAATAAACTTTCTTGCAAATTATCATTATGTTCAACAACTTAGACCAAGAACAGCAGTGTGCACTTCACAACTGTGAATGTTAAGGATTAGCAGAACAAGGCACTGATAACAAATTCCAGACTAGAACTCCAATGTGTTTTTGTTTAAATCAGTATTTACTAAAAAAGAAACTAAACATTTGATGGGTGATGCTGTTACTTGGAGTATTCCTAAACCATTCTGAATCATCAGTAAACTTTTCCATATGACCTCGGATCAGGTTATTTGACCTACCTATGCCTTGGTAAAACCAGCTGGGAAAATGTGTTATGCACCTGGTAAGCAAGCTGAGTTCAGGGTAAGTGACTTGCAAAACCAAGGAAAAGACCTGGATCCAGCTCCATGCCTTGCTACTTCTGAGAAGTCCAAGGTGTGAGACTGCAGCCAGACTCCTGTGTTTGGAGGTTAGACTGAGGGATATTCATTAGCACATGGCAACGTCAGAAAACTCAGGAGCAGCAAAGTCTCATTTTCTTGCAGCAGTTCTGGACCTAATCACAAAGGTGAAATTAGTTTCCACAACAACTTCATCAGTTGATGCAGGCAAAACCGGAGATAGAAAATACAAACCCTTGCCTTTACATTCCAAGTTTCCTTCTCATTTCACAGTTTTAATTCACAACTACTGAACTGCTGGGAAAATGCTCTGGTCAGCTATGATTTACACAATTTGCTTCAAAATTCCTTCATCTGTGGGGATCTTACAGTGCAGTTTTGATTCACTGCCTGAATTTTCAAACTCAGTGCACTGCTGGGCAATACAGTTTCAGTCTATAGAGCTGAACATCCTTTGTGGCCATGTAGCCCAGAAAATTCATCCACTTAGTTTTCCAGACTTCTAGATACATGGAACAACACCTTTAGAGAAATCAGCTCTTTTGAATGCACTGAAGGAGCACAAGAACACGCAGATGTGTATGTTGTGGAGAAAGGGGGAATGGCCCCTCCTAGGTAAATGAAACAGCCTCAAGTCAGGTCCAAATTAGTCTGAGTTCCCTTGCAAAATAAAGTCTAATTCTGTTATGTCGATTTGTAAGTGCATTTTAAAATTTACATTTTCACCAACAGGTGGAGCATCAATTCTGAAGTCATTATCTGTTTGCAATCTAAATATTTACTAAACAGTAAAAGAAAGTGTATTTCCCATCCTGGCTGATGGGAAAGCAAGAAAACCAACTATTGCCAAGACAGGAAGAGTAAATAGAGGAGAGTGCCAAATACAAATATAGTGTTTCAGTGTCACCATGAAAATACAGAGTATTTTTAGCATAAGTTGTACTCAAAGACTTTTTCCTTTTTTAATCTATTTTCTATAGCCAGTAAGAGCAGCTTCTAAACACGGCTAGAATAGTATAAAGTTTAATTACAGAAAAAGTAAACAAGACAGACATGTTTCAGAAGTTTAGACATAGGGTTAGGGAAGGAAGGATTTTTCTTTTTTCCTCAACTACAGAACTACAATTTCTGAATTTTGGACAAACTGCTAAATTTTAGAGATTAATTCTACTTCTGGATAAGTGTAACTTCCATCAACTTCTTAAAATAACCATTGCCCAAAAGTTAAAGAAAATAACATTCCTGAGGAACTTCATACTCATCAGGCCATTATTTTTGGTCTACTTAATAATGGACTTTCTATATGCTGAAGGATCAAATTAAGATTTCCATACTAGAATACATTAAGCCTGAATGACACTTCACATACAAATAAGCGGAAACCATCTGCTTGCTGTGGTTTTGGCTTCACTTCTGTTTATAAACTGAGGAAAGTAACAACATTTTAGGCAACATTTGAGGGAAAAATATGAATAATTACTCCTTACAGTACTGCATAGGTCAAAATATTATCACACCATTTATAGTACCCAGAGGAGCAAAATATTGAAGCTTTTTTCTTGGTGCAAACCAAGATGTGTAGACATTGCAGTTCACAGCAAATGGAGCTTTGTTGGGCAGGGAGCAAAAGAAGGGGGTACAAGGAGAAAGGAGCATTTTAGCAAGTATGAGAACACAAGTAACAACTCTAAGGAAAGGAGCGAAAATGGTCATACTTCAGTTTAGGTAAATCATTGCAATCTCATTGATACTCAGCTGATGTCAGACTGAGAATTTAGGAGGCAACCTGGCCTTGAACACTTCCAGGGATGAGACATCCACAGCTTCTCCAGGCAACCTGTGCCAGGGCCTTACCACCTTCAGAAAAAAGTTTCCTCCTGATATCCAATCTAAACCCACTCTCAGTTTGAAGACATTCCCCCTTGTCCTGTCACTTTATGCTCTTATATATCTTATTATATATAGATAGATAGATATTTTAAAATATTATATCTATTTTCAGCAACTTTGATATACAACAAAAGAGTCTCTTTTAACTGGAACAGATTTCAAAGAGTGACAACACCCTTCCTGCAGAGGAGTGCAATATCTTAGAAGGATAGTTTTTTATGATACTAATTGGAGCACTTATTTGCGGAAACAAAAAACTAAAATACTTTTTGCCTGATATTGCTGTATGGGCAGCCATGTGAAAGTATAGCCATGACAGTATTGAGAAGATCATGGTGAAAATAAGAATTTGGTTGGTACTCAAGTCACCATAAAGATAACATCTTTAAAAGCACTTTGGGAATTCAAAAACCGCTCAAGGCAAAAGGGAATATAAGGATACAGGCAGGCCACAACTTATAACACCATTTGTGTCAAAAGCAGATGAATGGAATGATTACAAATTAAATGGAACAATAGAAATATATTACTAAATCTCATTCCCAAGTAATAAAGCAAAAGTCAAACCCTTTGATGATCTCAGATGCAACTTAAAGAACAGGGATATTTTAACAGCCCATTTTCCTCAATCAAATCCAATTGTTCTTCAAAATTACATCCACGAGAGTTTCTTATAGTGTCTTGGGAATTAGAAAACCCATCCTGAAGAAAATCCAGATACAGTATAAGCATTTTTGCAGTCACTGGCATGTGAGCAAGAGATTTTCCTGAATCTGCTATTGTTCAGGTCTATGTTCTTAGCTAACAGATGCCAGAAAAAACAAAATTTAATAAATGAGCAGAGATGACAAACCTAAATTTAAGTGAGGAAATGAATTGGCAAAACCTTTTACCAACATATGATTCTGAACATAATGTAATTTAATTTTACTTTGTTAATTATCCCAAAGTATTTAACTTGCTATTTTATCTGCCTCTTTTATACATTATGTATTTCTAAAGAGAAACAATTTTTAAAACACAGTTGAAATGAATTTGTCTTGATTATAAACTCCATTCAATCCCAGTGATACAATATTTATTAAATTTTGGGAGTAAAATGAATACACAATAAAATCTGTTGTATGATAAAAGAAAAAAAAAAAGGAAAGAATTGGTGAAGGTCACATAGATGAAAGCTTGAGAGGAGATTAAAGTCATACTGCTGATCTTCTGTTGGTCCCTAAACAGAATCCTCAACAAACATTTAATTAATAATACCTTCACCATGGTGAGAGTACACTGCACATCGGTTACTGGGGAAAATCACTATATAAAACAGGAGAGTTGAAATCAAAGAGAAATCCAGATATTCCCACAAGGATTGTTATGTTTGAAATTCAAAATTCTTCAGTGCTACACAGGTTGACCCAGGGAATACACTTTAATTCTCCTGAAGTTCAACAGATGGGAAGAGCTGCAGTACAAATTAACATTAATTCAATTAATTGTATTGTTAATCTGTGATAAAAATATGAATGCTATACCAATTTTCAGTAGGTTACCTAAAGCAAAATGACCAAACTAGATAAATTAGAGCAGAGCAGATTCTTAAGCACAGAGCAGCCCATTTCCTCTTCAATTTTCCTAGAGAACTACAATATTTGTAACATAGTTGTATCCCATGCAGTGACACTAGAAAACTGTGTACCCATGGTATCAGTACAGGGACACTGCCTGGTTTGTCAGGCTATTGAGAACTTTAAAGGAGCTCTCTTCTAGTTCCAAGGGAGAAATTTAACTAAAAAGTATCTCCATTAATGTAACTAGCAATTAGGCATTATTGTGCTGAATAATTCTAAGAATTTTGCTGACAGAGAAATGTAATCATTTCATACAGTGGATATTTCTGTCACTTGATCATTTGATCAGTTATGTTCATCAGCATCACCCAATTTCCAAACCCACTTTCTCTGCCTTTCAAGCTGAACACCTTAAATAATGCTTCATCAAGACCTGGCAGGTCACAAGTGCTGGATAAATTCCTCTCACAGGCCCTTGACTAAAGCAGAGTTTTTGTAGAAGTGCTGTAATGTAATTTTGTCTAACTTCTAATTTTCTGATTTGCATTCTGTGGATTGCCAGGAAGGAGAGCAGCAATCTCCTGAGTGTTGCAGAAGTTGCAAATAGTTGCTGGAGTTTTGGCTTGTGCCACGTGCTCTGCTGCCTGATTATAAACAGTTTTATTGCTAGATTCTTGTGCTCTTTGGGAAATTTGTTTTATGGTTTTTCACTGGCTTCTGGCTCACCACAAAGAAACTGTGACTGTCTCTGTTGACAACCAATTCTGTGTGACACAAATGGAACAAAAAGCTTTCAGAAGTATTTCTTCATTTTTTTTCTTTAAACTAATAGGAAATATTGTTATAAAAATTCTACAGGAGTCAACAAAAGTACTGCATTTCAAAGCACTTGTTATATATATATAAAAGTTATACTTAATCTGCACAAAGAGACTAATAGTGAAGAAGCTACTCTGTTACTCTGGAGTAACATTAATGTGTATTCCTGGCTCTGCTGCCAGCTGAAGTGTCTGTGTGTATCTTGGATGTGCCACATGGCAGGGAACTCACTCTCCTGGTTATTACCTGTGGAGGCGGGAAACCCGAACCTTCAACTGGAAATAACTGTAATTGTGATCCACGCTGGCAGCGAGCCTGGAGCCATATATTGTCCCTCTGTGGGCTCCTGCCCACTCACACAGATGCCATAGCGGTTTGTCAATAGAGACAGTGAGGGAAGAATGAAGCTATAAAATTAAGGGCAAACTGAGAAGGGAACCCATAAATAAATGACCTTCAGTGCATTACACGTGGCTGTTGGCCAGTGCTCGTGCTTGGGTGTAAAGTGAGTGCAAACACTGAAGTTCCCTGGTTACTCTTCCCTGCTCTCATTTGCTTATGTCCTCAGCCACTTCACTACCTCCTGAAGAGGACTGTCTTCCACATAGCTAGCTAAAGAGGCAAAAATATTATTTTTTTAAAGTCAAGAGGATACCATTCTTGTGTCGAGTCAATTCTCTATGTTTCCTATTCATTTTGTGCCAGTCAAGTGGTCCAAAGTGCAGGAGTCAGAAATTTTCATAAGGGACTTGCCTGGTAGATGAGAATCTTGAAGAGTTAAAGATGGACTTCCTACCCCTAATTTCACACCAGTTAAAATACATATTGAAAGGGAAACAGATACTATTTATCCTTGGAAAAAATGCAAGCAAAAGCAAAGGCACATAAAAGAATTTGTTGTAATTGATGGCAACCATTGAAATCATGTTGAGAAGAGGTGACAAGGCAAAGATAAGAATGCAGAAATAAAAGGAGGTCATGCTGCTTTCCAGTGTCAGCTTGAAGTATTCTTCAAAAGCAATCCAGTGCTACAGCAATTCCCTCATGGTTCACACAGCCTGGGATTTCTTTACTTCTTTCTCTAAGTAGAATACACTGATAAGAAAAAGCAGCAGCATCCACTGACATTTACATTTCCACTTCAGCATGTTATCTAATTTTCTACAGAAATGTAATTTATTTTCTATTTCCCTGTAGAAATACTTACAGGAGTATTATGTAAAATAAATAGTCATCCTTGCCAGTCAAGCAATACCAGTTTTAGGTTTTCTGTTCTTTCTCTTTTTTTTTTTGGCCAATTTTTTAATGAATAGATATATTGATGAAAAACAACCAGAAAAATCACAGCTAATAATAGGGTCAGAAGATACTTTAAACTATTATATACAAAACAAGAACAAATCTATTAAAATTTGCCTCTACAATGATAAAATAAAAATACTTTAACCATTCCTAGTATTATATTTAGGATATGCACTGCAATATATCAAGAGGGTTATCTTGAAGGAGTCTTAGTACAGACCACGGTAGTCTCAATATTTTTCATATCCTAATTCTTAAAAAAGTATGCAAACTGCTGAAACATAAACATCTAAAGCAAAGTAATTATATCATTTGTAAGCAAAAGAGTAAGTAGAGAAAACAACCTAAATGTTATTAGCATTAGCCTCTAAAAGCTAAATTCCTCCTACCTATGTAAATTCCATAGTAATTCCAAAGAAGCAGGTTATTGTTCATTTACATTGCCCTGTATTAAGGGACAAGTGGGTTTCTAATCTTTCAACAACCTGCAAGAGTATGGGATGTTACTCCACTGAAGTCAGACACCATTGATACAAAACAACGAAGTCTCTGGTTCATCGATGCACTTTGGTAAATCAATTGATTTAATTAACTCCTTAAGGGAGTCATTCCTGTAAGAAGTACATTCCACACAATAACAATCTTTCAAGGCAAACAGGCATTTGTGTTTTATTGTTCTGCAGCTCCTACTCTTGAAAGCTTTTCCTTCTGACTGACTCAAAATCAATTATAAAGATTTTTTTTCCCCCCAAAAAATGGACCAAAGTTGTGGCAGTGTTTTTCCAGTTATCCTGGGTAACATTGCTGAAGAAGGTAAAGTCTGCAGCCCTGTTTCTCACTGTGCATCAGAGCCCTAGGAAATCAGACTGGACACTATCGATTCCCATAACACAAGGGAGCGATTTCCTATAGGACAATTCCTACAGTGAGGGTCTGCCTCTCCTAATAATAGTGACAGCTGGTCTTCCTTTCTGACCCCCTTCTTCAATTAGCAGAAGCAACTGTAGGTCTCCAGCCTTCTCTCCTCCTCACAGATACAGGGAACTCTGTAGAGGAATGAAGCATAGTGGAGGAAAGGGAATTCTAGGGAAAGAGAATAGGTTGTGGAACCCCCCAAAAAAGAGCATGGATACAAGGGGCAGGGAAGGCTACATACTTTCACAAAGGCACTGTCTTAGTTCAAGGAAGAGCTAAGATATCTTGTTGGCCAAGAAATAATCCCTCTCCTTTAAATTTAGAGAACAGAACTTTAGTCAGGAAAAATATATGTAAAGGAAAAGATAACAGTTCTTAAGCACAACACATATATATATATATACACAACAACAGTCTACAACAAACCCCTCCACCCCCAAATGACAAGGCAAAACAGTCTAAAAGGTCATCTTGGCTACTCCCCAAAAAGGGAAAATGCGATTATATCCACAGACAGCAGGTGACGCTGTCATGCCCTGCCAGCTGGGCTCTCCCCTCAGGCGAGGTAGCAGGCAGTTCCCAGATTAGTTCCCCTGAGAGAAAAATGGAAAGCAAAGCAGCAACAATCCTGTGTCCGCAGGGGCAAGGAAACCGGAGCTTTTTCCCACCTCCTTTTCCCTCATGGCAATCCTTGTGGTGGTTATGAATGCGCATGGATGAGAACAGTCAAGTTGAGAAGGGAAAAAAGGAACACCATCCAGCATCCAGTGATGCCAGGATCGGAGTGTGTGTCCCTGCCCTCCTACTCCGCCGAGTGCTGAGCTCTCTGACCTGTTGGTGCAGATGATGGCTGTGATCTGGTCAGGAGTGATGGTCATAGTCTGGTCAAGAGTGGTGGCGTCCTCCTATTGAGGTCCTGCTGCCCCTCTGGATCCAACCAGTTGTCCTTGAGGTCTTCTGAGCCCTGCTTATGTACCCTCAGGGAGCACCCAGTCCCTCCCCCAGGGTGGGGACTCACACAATGGGTGATTAACTCTGTGAGTCATGGGGTATTGTTGAACCATTGATGGCCCATTAGCAGCCACGCCCCCTCAGGCTGGATGTGAAGGTGCTAACGACTCCCTGGGCAGCTGCTGCAAATGGTCCATTGTTCTTAGGAAATGAATAGAGGGGGTAGAATACATAGCTTTGATCACCCCCACACAGTGATAACTGGTCCCTCCTGCTGAACTAGGACAGGCACGAGAGAAAATAAAAGCCTTTCACAACCCTTTAAAATACCTCTGGATCCTACCTGTTCAAATTCTTCACTAGTTCAATCACCCTCTCTCTCTGACTCCCAAACCCTTTCTCTCTCCTTCTCAACTTCCCTGTTTTCTTCAGCACTTTTCTCATTTGCAGCCTCCTTATCTGCTCCAGCTTTCATTGATCCTATCCAACTGCTTTTCGTTCAACCGCTTTTCACCACCCTTGCCAGAATCACATATCCACAAAATTGAACTTTGATTGCACTATTGAGGAGCTCTACCCTAGTTTTGCCTTCACTGTTGAGGATTTTTGATCTAGTTTTCAGTCTCCCAAATTTAGAAATGTTTATCTGGTCTCCAGTTCTGCAAGGTCTAGAGCAGAATCACTCTGCAAAAGCATTTCTGCCCAAAGGGAAGTCTAAAGCCAGGCATTAGGATAGAGATTCACTCTAACAGAAAGCAGGTGATGTTATAGATACCAGCTGGCTCTGTGAGTCCTGCATTCCTTTTTTCGTTCTGTGTTTTTTTTAATATGCCTTTGACCCTTCTGAATTTCTTTTGCATATGGACACACATTCAGTCAAACAACATAGTGATTTACTTAGTTAAATAAACAAGGACAACATATTGCTTTTAATTTAAACAAAATGCAGAAAGTTAACACAGCATCTCCTTTTACCAGCTTTCAGACTACACATGAAATTATGTGCCTTCCCCTCTCCCCAGTGACAGAGTTGGAGAGCAAACAATTTCACTATTTTTTCATAAATGTATATGTAGATATTTAGACATTGATCAAACTTAGTGCTATTCAACAGATGTTACAAAGAATGAAAGCCAAAACACTGAAACTTTTGGATTCCTAATGAGCAAACTGTTCCCTTTTTTTATTGTATTAGTTATGGTGCATTGCTGGATTCAGATAGTTCTGATAAATGGAATTATGCAGAGATATGTGCAATAGTTAAACACTGTGCAGGTGCACCTCATTAATGTCAGATATGGAAAGATGGTTCCTCAGAGACTAGAGATTTATATAGCTGAATGCTTTACATACTCTGTGCTGCAACCAGCTAGATGCCACAAGACTAGGCCAAAGCAAAGTCAAAGTTCGCAGCTAGACTCTACAACATAACTAGCAATCAACTATCTTAAAATGAAAAGCAGAACTTCTGCTTTAAAAGTATCGTGGGACATAAACTCACATTTACTTTCAAGTTTCACAGCAGCTTGAGTCAAAACCTTTTTTTTTTCCCCAAGTTTCTCACAGGAAAGGGTAAAAATATTTTTGCAAGAAGAGAAAATGTATTGCTTTCTCAGAAGAGGACACACCATGCAGTCCTTGGATTGACTGGAGCACCAGGTCTTTGGAACAGGGCAGTGGGAGCTTTGGCCTCCTGTCAGCGCTAACTGGTATAGCCTCCAATTCTACATCACGCAGCATAGTCATGACCCCACAGCTTCCCTGGACATGTGGGCAGTGGGCCCTGCTTTATATCACTTGCCTGTGATCCTTTCCATTAAAATTGTATAAGTAATATCAGAACAGATTGTACTTTTGAACTCAGGTATTATACCTCTTCTTCCCACCATGGTATAGAATTTGCTGGTCTTACTCCTAAATTCTCCCATATGCTCCAAATAGGATGACTCATGTATAAAGTGAATAGATCTGATAGTGTTTTAATAAAATAACTTCAGAAGCCACACATTAGATCAATTTTTAAGTCACACAACAGTTCAATTGAGCTTTCATTTTAAAATTTTCTCCCCTTTTCAAATTAAAAACTCTCTAGCCTATTTTAATTAAAAAAATATTTCAGTTACTGCAGAAAATTCTTTTTGGAATTTACTACATTCCTGACTCATTTTAATTCCAACTTTTCTGCTTTCTAACTTTCTTTTCTAACTGACAAGCTAAGTCCCATTGAACTGAAGGTTTCAGCAAGACACATGCCAGTAAGAACTTTCATGGGCTGTCAGAACACTAAAATATCACCATGAAACATCAACATATCCTCCATGTAAAAAAGTGGGACAGAGAATGTTTTGAGTGCCAAGGAACCTGAGCAAAGGTGGTGGTGTTTCTCTGCAGGTAAAGTTACTGCTTGTCTAGCAGTAGAGGGAATCAAGGATTCTTAAGCACTTCTGTGCAATTTTCCCCTTCCCTATCACAGGATATGAGTTTTGACATAATCTGTGGGTATGAACTGGATTATTATGGTTTATACTTAAATGCAAGCATCTGTAAGTACTCCTGTAAATATTAGAAATTTCAATGCACACATGTTCTAAAGTCTAACCTCTTCAAGGCAGGGAAAAATGAGATTAGATTCCAAATATAGAAGATATTTATCTTAAAAATTCTTAATAGGAAAGTCTGCAGTTGCCACAAAGATACAGTTTTTCACTTGATTACATATGCATCCATTATGGGTATTTTAAGGCACACAGCAAAGTGAATCACATCTCCAGCTTCAGGAGGGGACTGCAAGACTGACATCTTAGGTAATACAGAAAGACTCACTTAAAAAGAAAAGTCCAGCAATTTTTCTGAATTGTCTTTACATAGATGACAGAAGTCAGGTTTGTGCAAAGTCAACCAATTTAGGAAAGATTCACAGAAGTTTTAATTCACAAGTTGAGAAAATAACCCCTATGACAGTGTTCCCACTCTGTTGGCTGTGTGACTTCAGAGCTATGACAGGTTCAAAGGGATCTGGGACAGATGAGCAGTGGATGTGATGCTCTAGATCCACTGAAATGGCAAATGTTCAGTAGGGATTATAAATTGGTACATGTATCCTTGAAGTGTACTGGAGTGGATGGATCTGTTTTGTTCATGGTTACTTTGAGAAGCTGAGCTTCTAGTTCCTATGGTATTGGCTGCTGCTCTCTGGGTCAAGGAGAGACAGGAGAGTCACCCTCTCAGAGCAGATACACTTGCTCAACACAGAAAAGGTTGTGGACTTTGCAGCCAGAGAAAGGAAGCAACACACAAAATAAGTGAGAAATCTGCTGTAAGAACAAGCAGAGTTCTCTGTTACAAGCCTCAGAGGTGACAAAATCCTCCCTCACACTTTTTCTGAGCACATGCAGGATATTCTGCAGAAGTCTCTGCAGCACATCAGGCCATGGCGCTCTACTAGGAACAGCAGTGAACCCAAAGACATCTCCTGCAAGAATACAACACGTAGAGAAGAGTCACATACAAATATTTTTTCTGTCTAACTCTGCAGATAGGTTTTTTTCAACTCAGTAGAAGCTCACAGTTCTAGTTTCTGCTTCAATAAAATTAAATTTTGTAGTTCAATCCTCTTTTTATATTTGAGGGGAAAGGTTCACAACAGGAAAAATGGATCACAGACAGCTTTAAATTCTGGGTGCACTGGGTCCTGTCCCAGCCTTTCCTTCTCGGCTTTGCTGTGGTTTTGTGAGCTGCTAACACAGAAATAGAACCTTTGTACAAGAATTCTGGCTCTAAAAGGCAACCTGAGAAACTAAACTGATTATTTTCTGTTCCCACCAAGACCAGGAACAAGAGTATTGCCATTAGCAGATCTTCTTTACCCCTGTCAGGAAGCATGCAGCTTTGAAGTGAGAAGAAAAAAGAATTAGCTGGGTATGCTAATAAAGGAAAAAACAATAGAGGGAAATTAATTCACCTTTCAACACCCTTCAGAACAAAGAGTAGCAACCAGCATCCTGGAGAATAATGCAGGTCATCCCTGTTGGTACCAATATCCTGTGATGGATGCAGAAACATGGGATATTGATACATTCGGTGATGTGGATTCATAAATGAAATTGAAATTAATCTGGTAAATACAGAGTTATATTTTCAAAAGTGTTTATCTCAAGGCCAAGTAGCTCCAGTGGGCATTATACAACTTGTGCTCAGGGCAAATTAGACAGACATTGAGATTTTCTGGAAGTCTCACACGTAAGGCTTAACTTGTAGTTCAATTACAATCATGTCAACCAGACGCTCACTCAGGACAGCTGAATGACATTAGATCAGACTCACATCCTTACGGCTCTGACTCCTGCCGGGCTTACCAGGTTCATTTGATAATAGTCTCCATAGCAGATTGGGAACTTGGGAGGCTATTTGATCCACCCCGTTGTTGGCAGGCAGGATCAGATAGATATAAACCATCTCTCATATGTTTTTCTAACCTGTTCTTTAAAACATCTCTGAGAGCTGTTCTATGTTTATCTGTCTTAGTTACAGATTGCAAATAAATATTTGATTTCACAAAAACACAGTCTCTGATTATTCCTACAGCAATGCAGTTATTTTTACACATCATGAGTGAATTGTATTTTTAAATACTTCAAAACTTTGCTACAATTGGTCAAGATACTTTAAAATTCTAATATCAGCTAATTCTAGTATGAAATTATTAAGTCTAAGATTACTTTCTCCACAGTAACTTTAATGAAACATTCTATGTCATCATTCAAGTTATTAATGAAATTATGAACAATAATGAGCACAGGAGAGACTCTTAAATAATCCATTTGGTGTATTTTTCCATTTTGTTGGGAACTTTTGATACATGGAATATGACTTTCCAGCAAAATCTGGATTCACATGGTAGTAATTTAATCTACACCAACTTGTACTCATTTGTTTAGCTGAATGTCATCTGGGACAGTCTCAAAAGCTTTCTTAAGGTGCATGTGATATGTGCAACTTCTACATGACAAATCCTGCCAGAGATGAAAATTAAATTGCTTTAATATTATTTATGTTGAAAATTTCATGTTTGTTCTTTCTAGTCATCTAATTACCTGTTAGGTAACTGCAAACAGATTAGTTGATTATTTGTTCTTTTATTTTTCTGCAATTTTTAACTCGGAGTGATTCACGTATAATTTTCTTTTAATAATTTCATTGTGAAGACAGGCATGGTTACCTCACATGAATCACATCTCTTCTTTATAAGCCCTCAAATACAGCTGCCAAAATGTTAATATTCCCTTTATATTATATTTCTAAACCAATTTTATATTCAGAAAGAAACACTGAAGACCTAAGGTACATCTATATGAATAACAAAAGACATGAACTGTCACTTCTTAGCATAAAAAACATATCTGGCAGTGCAGATTAGAACTTTAATGAACCCCTTTAAAATGTTCACTCTTTCTCTCAGAAGATCTGTCAGGGTAGGGCACTCATCTTTATTATGAGGATAAATAAGGCTGCTCATTTTTCAATTTTAGTATTGTATAGTGAAAGGTCAGGCATATAATGATTTTGCCTATTAAAGTTTTTCTGAATTGTGTACTATAGAATCACTGACAAGTCAAAAGGGGGGAAAAGAGTTTTTAATCTTCTTTGCAAGCCAGACTGTAGATATTAGACAAGTAACACAGCCTTTTCAGAAAATGTGGAAAAACAATATTCCAGGTGAACATCTCTCCACATCCCTGAAGTCTCACTCTATTTCTAAAACAAATTCCAAATGAAAACACATTAACTCAAACTGGTGGGCTATAGCCACTTGTCAGATTTCAATTCAGGAGAGAATCTGGGTGTTATCCATGAAAGCCCCAGGCATCTCAACCACACAGAACACTTGCTACAACAAGGGTGAACACCAGATTGCCCCCTCTTTCTCCCTGCCTTTTTGTACTTTGTACTAGACAAACAATTTGTCTAAAATTTAATAAAATGGCCCTTTTGTCCCTTGGCTTGCAGATCAAACTCTCAAATTGCAGTCATCTCAATTTCAATAAAACAAGCAACAGCAAGAACCATGACCACAAAAGTACTGCCAGTGTTCTATGCAAGATTATCTCCCACAGCCTTTTGTGGGAACACATCAAAACAGTGTGGCTATCCTCTCAGTGCAGTAACTTTGATCAAGAATAAATTAATAAATTATATTTTAATTACAAAAGCCTGTGTATTTTATAACCTATTTTCAAATAAAGGGTGGAGATATGGAAAATGAAGCCGAGTGCTACAGACTGACTTAGCCAGTCCCAAAATCCGAGGGTGGAAAGCCTGGCAAAACTGCACTTGCTTTCAGGTTTCACAACTAAGGAAAAGCCATTCCACCAAAAAACATATCAAAGAGTTGAAATAAAAGCCATTTGAGAAGCAATTTCAAATTAAACTGAAAAGCAGTTTTCAGCTATTATAAGACCCAAGTCTATCACGAGAAGGCATCATGAATATGCCACAGTCTTTTTCATATGGCAATGTCACAGGCATGATACAATTGCAGCTGGCTCCCAGACAAATAAACCTACAGACCTGCTAGGAGATGCTGTGTGCAACTATGTTAAGAAAGGAAACATGCCAAAGCAAGCATCAGCGCTTCAAAAACACTTCTGGAGATGGCTTTTTTCTCGGAAAATAAGCAAAGAAAAAAAAAACAGGACAAGGCAGTAAAAAATGAAGGTAAAAAGGCAAGAGGAAGGATCTTGCCAAAAAACTTGAAGTTGTTGCTGCAAGAAGTAATAGTACATCACTTATCAGCTCAACAAAGTCCAGTAAGCTAGTTTACACTGTCTGGAAATGTTGTCAAGGATAAACAGAAAAAAAATTAACAGAGAGAGAAAAATCAGAAAGTGTCACTTTCCAAGGACTAACTCAGCATCACAGGACACTTCACAGATGAGATTACATTCCCAGAACTAAACATTAAACACATCACATCACAAAGTGAGGACTGGAAGACTTACTAATAGTTCAAGTTTGCAAAAGTGAAGGCAGTAGGAGAATGATATGGGACCGTGAAAAACCTGTAGTATAACAAAAGTTGAAATTGAGATACCAAAAGAAGAGCTGTACATGAGTGTGACAGTGTAACAGAGATTGAGGTGAGAATAACTATGGACATAATCATTTTAAGCTCCTTTTTTCCCTTTTTTTCAGAGCTGAAGTAAAGCAAGAACAAGCTGCATCTCATGTGTTGGACAGATTTTTACCCTCAGTACAATCATCAAAGAAAGCATCAAATACCATTTTTATCACTCAGCACAAACTTCATAGATTTCCCCAGCACATGGGGAGCTTCTATCAGAAACCACTATAGAACATCTTGAATTGTTATTATGTTCCAACAAAAATTATTGCCATTATTACAGTGGAGCTTGCATAGTTCAACATAGACTTGAAAGAATGGTTAATCAAATAGATGGTTATCATGTTTGGTATTGCCATTACCTTTAATATTAGAAATATACAGATATGAGACAGGCATTTCATTCCACGTATTTTGAAGACATAGACTTTGTTGATGACATAGCTTTAAGTGCTAGCTCAACAAAAGAACAAAGACAAAAGCAGTCTCATACTACCCCAAAAAAAGATTTCTCTGTTATGAGAAAAAAAACAATATCTAATTAAAACCAAAGGTAACTGTAACTCAATCACTTCATTAAAAAGACTACCACAGGAATCAGCCAATTTCCATACACTGGAATGTAATGAAAAATCCATAGGATTTTCAGAAGGAAATTATTAATAAAAGGGCAGGGTGGCAAGTGCATTTACCAATTTAAGAAAAATTTGATCACTAAAAATCTCTAACTTCAATCTGTGAATTTGTAATACATATTAGTTCCATCATACCATGGATCTGAAAGTTAGCCATCAATCAGAGGTACAGATATAATACACCTTATTTTAAACTTATCAACAAAGAAAATGGAAATATTCAGGGCATGTTAAAAGATTGTCAATCAAAATGATCAAAATTACCTTTTCATAAACCTCCTGGGAAAAGACAAGGTATGGGAACTAGGACTCTCATTCCCGTTTCGTAGAATCACAGATTCATAGAATGGTTTGAGTTGGAAGGGACCTTAAAGATCATCTCGTTCCAACTCCCCTGCCATGGGCAGAGACACCTTCCACCACCCAAGGTTGCTCAGAGTTCCATCCAGCCTGGCTTTGAACACTCCAAGGAATGGGCACCCACAACTTCTTTGGGCAACCTGTTCTAGTGCCTTAGCACCCTCACAGCAAAGAACTTACTCCTTATATCTAAGGTAAACCTACTCTCAGTTTGAAGCCATTCCCCCTTGTCCTGTCACGACATGCTCTTGTTAATAGTCCCTCTCTGTCTTTCTTGCAGGCTCCCTTCACGTACTGGAAGGCCACAACTAGGTCACCTTGAAGCCTTCTCTTTTCCAGGCTGAATAAGCCCAATTCTCTCAGCTTTTCCTCATAGGAGAGGTGCTCCATCCCTCTAATCAACTTGGTGGCACTCTCTGGACTCACTCTAATAAGTTAATGTCCTTCCTGTACTGGGGATCCCAGGGCTGGATGCAGCATTCCAGGTGGGGTCTCACTGGAGCAGAGCAGAGGGACAGAATCCCCTCCCACAACCTGCTGTCCACACTGCTTTGGAATCAGCCCAGGATATGGTCAGAACATGGTCCAGAACCATTTTAAGACACAGTGGTAGAGCCTTATTAAACACAAATAAAGCTCTGATACTACAGAAAGAATTCAGACTTCAAATAAACAATAAAAGGTATAAACCAGGCATATTTAAAAATATTTGCTTGGATTACATCCTACTTATAATACTTGCAACAGAATCACTTGCTGAGAATTCAACATAATAAGACAGAACAGAAGTACAACATACTAGATCATTAGTTATAAAAGAACAGGAGTCCATCTGGCAACCATGTCCCTGATATTAAAAACTATTTATAAATGGAACTTTAATTTAAAGTGTTTCTCTGATTTGATCCTTAAAAACTTTTGAGTTTATTTCAATTGGGCCAAGCCAGCTTTATAGCATGCATAAAAATATGTAGAACTGCTTCAGGTTATTGCCCAGACATGCTGCCAAAGCCACGCATTCTGTATTTGGGACTAAACTTTCCATCATAGCAGGAAGCTCAGCTAACAGAAAAAATCTTCACTTGCAATCTTCTTCTACAGACACTTACTCACTAACCAGCTGTGCCAGCAAGAGTCACTGGAATCCATGTGCCTGAGGAGGGGCAACCAGTGTCATATTAGACGTTCTAGAACACCCAAGAGTTTTGCCTGCTTAGGTCAGACAAACAGAAGAGCTGTTCTTCCTTATCAGCGGTTGGAAACCAGATGGTTTCCTCAAAGCACCTAAAGTAATACTAAATACCTACACTTGAGGTGTCTGACTCATACTCAGTGCTACAATCTTGTCTGTTTTATTAAAGTACCAAAGAAGAAATCACAATCTGACTAAAGTATGTGCAGTATGAGGTATGAATTATGGGCATAATTTAATAATTATGAGTCTAGTCCATGCAAACACATCAAACAGAGAGGGAGATAGTTTCATTTTTCACCTTGTTGCTGCTAATCACTGTATCTGACTAATACTAGTTTATCTGCATTCATGGCACATACCACTGTTTAGAAAAAAGTACTGCATAAAGGAACATGTTTTTGAATAATTTTATCCAGATGTTGGACAGAAGCTTCCAAAATAAAAGAGACTACAAGTACTAGATCTTGTGCCCCTTATTTATTATCACAGCTGGGAAGCAGGATGTTGTCACCCAAATACCCAGTGTAGGACCACCTGGTTTGACACACAGAGAGGTGCAAGTAACTAGTCCTGTTATTGAAGTGGGACTCTAAAATTGGATTTAAATTACAGTTCATGTTGCAGCCAAGATATTAGACAGAGAATGAGTATGGGCAAAGAATGACAACAAAAGCAAAGCATGAAGACAAACAATCACATCCCTAGCTCTGACTCCATTAATAATTACAGACAACCCATTCATTCTTCATGAACCTGTTATCCATCCTAAGAAATCTAAATTGTGTTTCAGTCAACAAGCAACACAAAAGACTTCACAAAACTATCCCACAATTCCTGATCGCCAGTCTTGACAGAAACTGAACAAGATGTTAGGAGAAAACAGTGTTTATCTCTCCCCATTTCCAGTATTCTTAGCCAAGTACTGCAATGACTCTCCCTGACAGTTTTGTGTAAGTAGGGGAGTCTACATTCAGCCCCTTTCCTATAGCAGTTTATGCTGTCAAACAGAAAATGCTCTTGATGAATGCAAGCAATGACAGGAGTTACAGAACATGACTTTTTCCCATCCAAGCCTTTTGTCTCCCACCAAACTAATTATTAATTATAATTATTATTTTTTATAGAACAACTGCCTTTCCAGCTTTGTGTCATTTTTGTCCCACAACTTTACAAGGCTTAGCCCTATACTGCAAAATCCTTGCCAAAATTTAATTAAAGAAACAAATAATTATTAAGAAATATTTCAAGTAATTATTAAGAAAATCATAATGAGCACCTCATCAGAATTAGGTGCAATGCTTATTTTTCTTCCAACACATGTCTGCTGCTCTGGACATGGATAAACAGAGCTTGTGCTGCTTTCCTACTCTCAGAAAAGACTCTCTTACCTACTGTATTATATAAGATTACAAAAATCCTCCTTCATGTGGAATATATGCAAAGGTTAGTCCCCTAAGGCAGTATATACTATCATATCACAATGCAGTTTTAATAATTCTTTTTATCAGTTCCACTGACACCAACTTTGAAAATATTATATAGCAAAAGTATCCAAAATAAACAAATTGAAGAAATTTAATTCTTCTGTATTTTTTTATTCCTGTGCCTATAGGATAGACATCTTTTAAGGATAGACATTCCTTAATTTTTTGAAGTCACAAAGACAAACGCAAACTCCATTGCTGAAATGAATTCATTCCTGTCCTGTCAAGAGACCTGTGATGTTTTTTTTCAGGGGGTATGGGAGTATTAGCTGCATGACATGTATTTTATTTGATATACCCAAGTCACAGGAATCTTAACTGAAATACTAATTTCCAGCTTCCGAATGAAAACTCTGCATCAAAGTCACATCTAGAAAGGAATACCCCCTTTCTTTCATTGTTTCACTTCAGGGAGCTCTAAAACAAATTAAAAAAAAAAAAAAACACGTGTTTCCTCAAAGGCTGAAATTCAAGGAAAACAGCTTTCATGAATGGAAAAATGTACATAGTCCCATAGAACGGCCAACTAAAACTACTCTATTATTTTTTCACTTGTCAAAATCTTTGGAATTTATATTTCAATTCAGCACTTTGACTTCCTTTTTCTTACTGGTATATATGTAATAGAGCCATATTTAGTTCTTGCTACATGTCTAGCTAACTCAACCTCTGTCAGTCTATTCTTCAATAGACCAGATACAGGATCAATTAGAGCTTTTTACAGGAGACCAGTACAAAAAATTAAGATGCTGCATAATAGCAGACTCACAAAACAAACAGTCATACATATATACATTAAATCCTAAGAAATATTTGTGCTCCAAGATAGGGTTTTTTTACTGTCTTAATGGCAAAACACTATCTTCCCCTCTTGTTTATGCACAAACATCTCCAGGGAATCACTGGTGTTAAAAAGGAAAGCATTTGACCCACCCTATTGACAGAAACAATTAGCATGCTTGCTACAAGAGCAAATGGACTAGGCTGAGGTTAGGTTTAGGAAAATGGGAAAGAGAAAAGCTTCAGAGCCCTGGAATCAGTAGAGTGGGAGGCAGTCCGTGAGGTGAGCCAGGAGTGCTGTTACACTGGGAGAGCCGCATATGGGCTTAAAAACAACAGGTGCCCTTTGTCACCTTCAGAATCTCTTCAGACACACAGCTGAGGGTGAGTTTTAATATGCATTATTAATATATGATACAAATATGTATGCTAAGAAGGCAAATTCTAACAAAAACTTGTTAAATGTGTTCTTAAAATTATTATGTCTCTAACTTCATAATTCTTTTCCTTCAAAAAAGAAAAGTGAATATTGCCGTTCTTACATTTAATGCATTTCAAAGAAAAATGGCATTGTTACTGACTCTTCTGTGTGTGCAAGGATGATGCAAATTGGCCTATCTACAAAGACTCCTGGTTTACTGTCATTTTTCCCCCTATTGTTGGCAATTCAAATTGTTATAAAACCCGGTAAAGAGAATGCCTTGAAGTCTCTCATTTTGTCTCAGTCTGAAGCAGGATTTCTGATTTTTAAATAGTTGCTTTCCAGCTGCTTGTTCAGAATCCCTTACACAATTGAATATGCCATCTTGTCTCTTATTAATCTGCCTGAGGCAGATTGGTATGTTTTCAGAACAAACAAATATTAAAATACGCATAGAATTCATCTGAATGTTAAAAACAAGGCAATGGAGTCTGTTCACAGCTTACAGCAGTGTTTTCACAGCCACTGATACATTATATTTTATGAAATTACTTTAAAGTTCTGTTTGTCAGAAAATTTCTATTGCTGTTGCCTTAAAACCAGAAGGTCTAATTAAATTATCCTTAACTCATGCAGTGAGGCTGCTTTAAGTCATGTTTTAGCACTTTCTTCTCCAGATATAGTCAATTTAACGTTTCTGGACCATGAAGGGGCACTGCATTTTCAAGAAGGAGAATTTTGAAGGAATTGACAGAGCAAAGCTGTGACTCAAGTGATTATATTTTTGTATCAAAATATATGTAGTGAAGAAGTGTATGTCTTTAGAAGGGGGAACGTGTAATGCTAGGTAATTTTTTTTCTGCCCAGCATTTGAACTCTTGTATACTAAGAGTTTAACTTTCTCTTGTCTCAAGTTTAACTTTCTTTTTGAAAAATGGTCAAAATCCTAAACTACTACATATAGTAATACATACATAGTAAACAGAATAATTTTCTCTGATGATATTTGATAGAGTATTTGGTGCAGCACTGACTGTATGGCTCCTTCTTCACTAATAGTTATTCACAGCTCAGCAACTCTTCCTGTGAAACAAACTATTTGTCGAAACAAGTTTCGGTCACCGTAAATTTGTCTATTGCCTATTTTTCCTCCAGACTTCACCTGCAAGTTTTTTAGGGATAGGAAAATCAAAGGCTGTGGTGGCCCCTAAACCCAAGGGATTGTGTTTTACACAATTGGTATTTTTATGTTCTAGATCTCCCTTTCCTCCTATTGAAACAGCTGACTGTCCCAAATGTGTTTTAAAGAATCATTGGAACAGGAACTGGTTTGCTTGCAAACTGAGAGTTCTAGTTTAGAACTTAGTTAGAGAACTATCCTCTCTCTATCATTTGGAGTCAGTGCACATTTCAGCATCTTACAGAAAATTACACAGCTTCTACAGCAGTACCTCCACAGAGGTACAAAGCTGTCCTGCTCCACTGTAGTGGTGATCCTGGGAGATGGATTATTCAGAGACAAACATGGAAATGTCTTCCATTTCTATTTGTATACTCCACTTGCTTCAGGTTTAAGCTTCCTATCCACAGGCCTACTACTAAATACAACAGAATTCCCCAATCTGCAATACTTACGGATATCAAGTAACATTCAGGTTGAAGCTTATGTGATTGCGTCTTGAACAACTAGTGACAAGTGAAGAGAGATGCTCAAAGAAGTGCATCAAAAAACAGATCATTGTGAATTATGCATTTCAACAGAAAACCTTCTATTCCCATCCCCTTCACTTCAATCCCTGATATAAACTTACTGAAAGGTAACGAGGTCAAAGAGAGCAAAATAACATGCTGGTGCATGTATTGTTCCTCTGAAATAGGCAGTTCTACAAGAGTCATCTGACTCTTCTGGAGTTCAGTAAATGATCTCCACAATGTCAAAACAGGCCAAGCCAAATTGTAGCTACACTATCCTTTTGGCAATAGTAAGAGCATTGTCAGTCTAGTCTGGTAGCTGAAGAATTACTTGAATGAGGAAAAGACGCAAACCTCTGATTTCATTTTCTCCACAAGGACAGAGTATCCTGGTGAAAGCACAAGCCCAAGGCTTGTAGCTCTAAATTACAGCAGCTAACATTTTAGAGTACAGTTTTACAGGTGTACTTAAAATATTTTTTCAAACAAAAATCCTTGTCTAATATGACCAATTAATCTCTAAATTCACTGTGTTGATCTCAAGATTGACAGTCTCTTCAAAGGAATTGTTTTGTTGTCTTGAGACATGTTTGTTAGATTTTTATGCACCATTGTATATTAAATTAAGATGTGTGCTGAAAATATTTTCCAAAGAGCATGCTGAAAAGCACTTATTTAAACAAGCATTTTCCAGAATTAGTCTGAGTGAATGCTTTGTCTTCAGTCAGTTGACTGAAAATGTCCACTGTTGCCATCACCCATCAGGAATGTAGCTTGGTATTTAAAGCCCAGTGAGCTACAGTACTTAAATTTCTGGGTACCAACACAAACTAGGAGGAATAGTTTGGAACTTTAAACAAGCTTTTAAAATTTACTTCTCAGGAGCTGCAGTTCAGCATGGTTAGATCACTGCCAGACCAGATTTGATTTCTGCATATGGTCACAGTGTCTGCAGTCATGCATTTATGAAAAACAGGAAGAAGTTTGTGTTGAAAGGAATTCCTAACCATTTTGACAAGCTTTAAAAGAAGTAATGAAAGCATAATTTTATCCCAAATTTTGTCCTTTCTCAGCCAGTCATCCTGACCTCTGGCTTTTTTTAAGTACCTGCATAACTACTGTAAGCAGTTATTTGCATAAATGTAAATAATCAGCATATTAGGGTATAGGATGTCACAACTAATACGTTTGGTAACTAGTTACACCTATCTTACTCTTCTGATGTAGTTTAGTAAGAGCTACCTTGTCCAATCCAGCACATTTTACTCAAGCCTTGCTGTATCTGAGCAAGGACATCAGGATCTATTAGACGTACCACATGTAAACACAATAGCCTGATAGGGATTAATTGAGAAAACTGGTTGTTCTTTGCAATATCAAGCTTTAGTCTGCTAATTCAAGGCTCTCAAATATCTAGGATAAGTTGTTTCTTTCTTTAAACTTCCTTTTTGACCTTTTCACTGGCATATCCTTTCGCCTCACACTCTTTTCCAAATAATCTCAATTTTTTCTTGACTCACATCCAAAATATTCTGTTTGAACTCTCTCAGCAACAATCCTTCCTCTACACAGTTTTGTGTTATCTGCTCAGTTTTTCTTGTTTTCTTTGACATTCAGCACCCAGCAGGCCTGGCCTGCAATCAAATAAGTGCTAGAGCTGAGTGCCTCTGAACACATGCAGTGGCTGCTGACATCAGAGGGTCAACCACAGGATAGACTTTCCTGGAGCTTTTGCTGTAGGGTATCAAATGGACTGTTAATTGCTGTTGTCCTGATAAGTCATGTCCATTTTTGTCCTAGGAAATTCTCATAAGATCCAGGAAAATTTTGTGGGCTGAAATTGCTGGAGTGAAATATTCACCACTGAAAAACATTGCATTATCCAAGATTTTTATCCAAGGATTCTTCACAGTGAAGATTTTAATTCTGGCCTGTTTATAGTAGGCCAGTTGGTCACTAGTTTTTATGCAATGCACCATACAGGGTCACAATCTCTTATCCTCCACACCTGTACAGGCATAAGACTCACTGCAGAAATCTCTTGCTCATATTTCCTCTTAAGACTATCTTGTCCCAGTCCAATTTTAAACATTCAAGAAATTATGATCAGTTCCTAACAACTTGTATCTCAAAGTCATTTAAGTTGTAATTCCTCTCTATATACAAATCCCACAGCTCTCTGTGGTCAGTTTAGGAATGTCCAGAAAATCATCCAACCCAAACAGTCTGAGAGCCTAAAAGTTTGTGAGCTGATGTTTTTCTCCTTTGTTTATCAGGAAATTAGGCTTATTTATATAATTTAAATTCAGGCATGATCAACCATTCTGTATACATAAAGAATTAGATCTGATATCCCAGTGGAGCCAAATGAGATCATATAAGTTTTGAAAAATAAATAGATGGCCATTTTATTTCCCTAATAATACCACTATAACATTTTTTTCTTTTACCTACACAATAGCCATACCTCTTGGAGCTGATTTCATGTCCATACTATCATAAATGAGAACTAGGAGCAATGCCCTGTAAGGAACATCACCAGGAGAGATGTATATTTTGTTTCAGTATTAAAAACAGTATTTATAGTTTGGACAGAAATCTACACACCCATATTAGAGACTGTAAATGTCAAGGAAGGATAGGAATAGTTTAGGTTAATATAGGACACTTAAATCAGGGAACAGGGCTATTATTCTTTGTTTACATAATAGCACCTAACTCCCTAAAGCTGTAGGAAACTGAATTGCTACACACTGTCCAAACACAGCAGGTCCCTGCCTGTTGAATCAGATTAGACATTGAAGAGGAGACGTAACACCCAGGAATAGCATGTGGTGCAGGCTGGCAAAGAATGACAAGGGAAATGTTACAATAAGGCACACTGCTGTGTTGACTATAAAGATACGGAGGTACTTCTAAATTACACACAAGTTTAGTGAAATACTGTTCCTTTCATTGATAAATCTGGACCTTAGCGACCCATACAGACCACATCATCTTTTGAAACCAAAGAAGAGAAGTGAGGATGGGATAGGGGAAATATCTGCCAATTGTTCATTTTATCTGGGGATTAAATGCTAAAACAAACAAAGTTGAGGATGTTTTTATTCCTTTCATTTAAAGTGAAAAGAAACACTGTAAAATATTTAGCAATGGACAATTGGGAAAAACACAGACCAAAATATCTAATAGAACCTGTTAATAGTCTGGTACTCTAAAAGTCATCTATACATAAAAAAAAAAAAAGGGAGCTCTAATGAAAGATCAGAAATGGGAAGAGCAAATACTGAGTGCTAGAACAACAAGGAATGAAGATGTGTCAGTAGTACAGTATAAGAAAGGGATAGAGTGGAGGGAGAGAAGCTGCTAAAAACTCTGCAAGAGAAGTAAGGGAAGAAATAGAATCAATACCAAACCTGGAAGAAGGGACAAAAGAGAAAAAAAAAAAAAAAAAGAAAGGTACTTATTTTTTGTTGGAGAAAGAAATATGTTCAAGGTTTAAGGGTGAGGGAATAATCAAGGATAGAAAGCTATAAAATTATGAGTTATTGCTGGAATTTCATCTGAGGCTTTGTAACTTGAGTTTCACTGTTAATAATTTAACTTAATAGACCCACCCACTATTCTGATAGAAAAATGGCCCCTCAGTTTATATTGAACTGTTTATTCTATATTTAATACTCCCTGTAGGTGATGGAACACTTGAGACTGCCAACCATCAACACAGCCATCTGACATTTAGCATTAATGAGTCAATAAATATGCCCTCTTTGTTATGTATAAAGGCCCAAGATGTTCTTCTGTCTTTGATTTTTCCTATTCATTAAAAATATACAGCCTTTCAAAGCATTCCCTGTCAAACAGAGATAATGGAAATTTCATTGGCCATTTCCTTGCGCATGCTGATAGATCTTCTAAACAAAAGCGTCGGAATGTTGACACAGGAGGAATCTGGCCAGCTGGAGGGCTTCGGTGAATAATAAAATATAAAGCATTTGTAACTGTTGCATTTAGTGTAAAAATCTGCAAAAGTTAATTACTAGATGGCTAATTTAAAAGAAAAGCCCCAGCAGTCAGAGAAACATAACTAAAAGTTAGCAAGGGGAATTCCTGATACAGCTCTCTGGAGAGTAGAGGTGGAACATGGCATTTATTTTTTCAATACAAAGCAATTACGGTCATCTCCAAACAATAAAAAAACCTGAAATGTTCTGGTCTTCTGATTACTTTTTTCATTTGATAAAGTTGAGAAGTTACAGGATCCCATTTCATGCTGACAGCTCTCCACATCTGATAGGAACACTGGGGAGATATAAATGCTTAAGTAATCAAATGCTGTGCATATTCTTAAATGTACCCATAGTAACATGAAAATGAATATATATATGACCCTGTTACCATTTTGGTCTAGGTCTTCCCTGGTAACAGGCTTGTAACTATGGAAGTATTCCACACCATTCCTTCACGTAATCAGGTGTATATAAGATACGGAAAGTTTCCTTCCTCCCTCTCTCTTCCTTTCATGTGCTTGGAGGACATCAGGTCTCTGTGTCAGCTTAGCTCTTATCTATATTAACTGAGGCCTATCTGAGAAACTGTTGTTCCAGCTGTATGGAGGGGAAGGATCTGCTTCTCTTGAGGGGTGTTTGGTGAGAATTTATTGTATTAGTTACTTAGTGAGCTTTTCTCTGAGTTTACGAGTGTGTGTATCTGTTTTGTTTGTTTTTACCCATTTTTGTCCCATTTCCCTTTCCCCCCTTTTCCCTTTTGGAGTTGTTTGGGATTCTTATTCTGTATATTCATAGTGTTTGAGTGTATATAATTGTAATATATATATATATACACTTTTACTACAGTTGTCTTCGGGTACTTTTTTTCCTTCTGTCTTGGGAGGGGGGAATCTGTGTGGCCAGCAGCTGGGTTTGGCAGGGAGCCAACCCAAACCTCCACAATATATGAAGTATATATAAATATATGAAATTGAGAGATGTATTTGTCCCTTAAAGCATCAAATTCAGTGCCTGTGGACATCCTGAAACAACTCAAAGTACAGACAGTACAGGATAGGAAACATCACAAAATCAAATTTGCCCTGTAATAAATCATCTAAATTGATTTTTGCAATCTACTGTTGATGGTGACCATATAACCCATGGTGGAAAAATAATCCATTTTGTCTTTGCAATCTGATGAAAACTTTAAACACTTGAACTTAAAAAGGATTTTCAGTTATTCTGAAAACCAGAATGTCAGACTCACTCTATAGAAGCTAATCTATAGGAAATACTGTTTTAGAAGTTTGAAAAGTTTTGTCCCAATAAAGTTAATCAAGATGGGATAAGCTGTTTCTAACAAGAAATTATAAATATAAATGAAAAGTTGATAGCAGACTCAATTAATAAAAACGTCTCATTATAAAGAAGAGTATAATAAAGAAGTTTTCCTTAGTTTATATTTGACTTTGGACCAGATTATAAATGGAATGGCAATATGTTTAGATTTTTCAACCATAACTGAAAAAATTATTCTTTGAAATATTAGTAAAGCACATGTTGGTTATCTTGAAAAACAGTTTATTTCTAGTTTATATCCATTAGAAATGTTCATTCAGTAAAACTGCATATGATGGGGTTTTCCTGGCATTAGTACCAGGTCATTGGTATTTAATATTCTTATCAATGATAAAATATAAAGTAAATATAAAATTACAGTTGATAAAATGTGTGGGATCCATGAAGAGTGTCAGATTGGAAGTGAAGTGATCTGGACTGTTTGCAACCTTATTTATATAACAGAAGCTGCATCCTGCAGAGGAATGATTGAAGCAGATTTAGTCAGAGTTAATGGAACGCTTGCTTTCCTTCTGCAGTCAAGAGTCAATGTCAATGTCAATGGCTAACAGAGTGAATGTGACCTTTAGGTCTGTGGATGGGGAGGATGGAACAGCAATAAATGACATTTGTGAGATTAGGCCTGCAATACTACGTTATTCACTGTATCTGCAAAGCTGGGGAAGGTAATATGACAGACATTAAGGCACATTCTTTTTTTTCTATCATCTTAAGAGTGAGAGACTGTGCATAAGTCAAACTATTTATTTTTTTAAGAAAAAGTAAGACAGAGAAATTGTCATCTTCAGAAAAGACTAAAGATACTAAATTCTGTTTAACAAAAATGATGTGGACAATGGAGATATGGCACAGATTTTGACTGCATTCACACTTAGAGCAATAGACTCATGAATTACAAGACATACTTCAAAATACTAATGAGTTTATTTGTAACTATAAAAGGACAGGAAGGAAAGAGTATTGTTCCATTTAAGTCCTTAGGAATTCTTAAACTGCCTTTTTATAAGTTCGAATGCTGGCCAGCAACTAAAGGGATAGCAAATTAGGAAGGAAATCTTTATAAATGCTTCTTGCAAGTGTGACTCAGCAAACATGAGCATGATTGCCAGTAGAAAGTATTGTTAGACTAGAATTATTGTTAGCATACAAGTATTGTTCAGTAGAGAATATATTAATATAACTGTCATGTCAAAATCATGTAAAAATTGTTGAATGAGGAAATATCAACTGAGTGCTTGCAGTTTCAGACACAGTGATGCAGGAAAGATAACCATTTGGAAAGCATTTGGAGGAAAACATGAAGGAGACATTCAGAAAACATGATATATCAGGGCAACTTCAAGGAATTTATTCTAGAGAAAAGTGAGGGTAAGACGTCTTTCAGTATGTAAAGGGTGTTTGTAAAGAATGCAACATTCAGCTCTTGTCTGTGCTAACAGGAAGAAGGACAGGAAAGTTCAAAATGAGAAAAATAAAAGTTAAAAGTAAACAAAAATACAGTTTCGATATTAGGAAAAACCTTCCAAAACTGCCAGCAACTGGAGCAATTTACTGAGAGACATCGTGTTTAGTTGCTGAGACCCGGTTACACCAACCATGATGCCAGCTGGAGTCAGTGCTTTTCCCATTCAATACAAACAAGCCCCATGGATGGTCAACTGGCAGAGAGGAAGGCAAGGCAAGGCAAGGCAAGGCAGAAGTTACACAGGGAAGACTTGCTAGCAGAGAGCCCTGAGAACTGCTGTGTTAGACTGCATTTCTAGGATCTATCTGATTGCCTAAGTACACTCCAGTCTGCTTCAATGCAGTGATTAGATCACATCTGCAGTACCTCCACACAGATACTCCTGGCAACAGATGCCCTTGAGGGCTCTGCTCACCTACATGTCTAGGATTTTAAAAGTTTAGGTGCATCGATCGTATTAGGTTAGACAAGAGAGATAATGACCCCTGGTATAGAGAAAGGGTAGCAGGAACTTGTTACTGACATATGAAGTGTAAAGTAATTCCAGGCAATTCTGGTCGAATAACATACAAAGTAATTTGCAGTCAGCTGTTTCCTGGCCTCTCTCCTTGGCTCTACTCAAGAAAAGTTCCCATGATTTATGGAGAAGCAACTAGCTGGGACTCTTTTCAGTGGTATCTGCAGCTTAAGCACAACTCACTCCATAAAACCCTGCACTTCACAAAACATTTTATTATTGAGCATAAAGAAAGAGTTGGAATGTTTTATTTTATTTCAGAGAAAAACAGGAAGCTTTTACAGAAATAGGAATTAAAGGTTAGGTATACTATAACTTGTTAAGTATAATGATTTGTTATATTAAAAATAATTTCTTACATTTGATGAAATAGGTACTGGTTTTAAATCTTTGCCCAAATATATTTTCAAATTGCACAATATTAATTTTTTCTTTAGTCTTTTGTAAAATTGTACAGTCTGCATTTCTCAGCCTTTAATCAATAACACCCTGCTGTTACTGTTGGCTTCTTTTGTGGAAGAGATCAAACTGGGATTCACTCCAGAAATATAATTCCTTAACCTTTACAGAATTCCTTAACTGGCTAGAAGGCAATTCTTTGTCTTTTGCCTTCACAGAGTGAAAGAGCTGCCTCTGCTGCCCTGCAGAACATCCTGAACTTTCTCACTCAATCCATTCCTTTATGCTTAGGACAGAGAAATTCTTCTGTAAGGTCTATATTCTAGACAGCATTCCTCTTAAAAAATTTGCACATGCTAAAAAATTTTACTTATTCTGGAACTGATACAATATATATTACAAAGTTTTATTTCTTTCTTCATGACAGACCTTAAAGCTGAGAATCCAATTCTCCAAGTTTAAGAATGTCTGCTTAATTGCACTGATCAGCTGCTGTTTTCAGAGCTTGGCTCTCTGCTTTTCCTCTCTGTTCAGAACATCCATTTTCAGTGAGATAAGGAAGAAAACTGGATATTTTAATACATAAATATCCAAATTTATGCCCAGCACCCTAGTGGCACTTGTCAAAAAAAGTGCCAGAGCTAATAAGATCAGTGAGCTTTGAAGTGTTTTTAAAACAATATCCACATGTAATACATGCAGAAATATTCTAAATTTTTCAAATAATACTTCAGAAAAAAAAGAGGTGTACTTTATAGTTCACTATGAGATGGAAACTAGTGCATAATCTAAGCAATATAATTGCACCTTGCCTTTCCAGCAATCCCCAATACATTTGTGGTATGACTTCATTGGTTACAAATCAGAAAACATAACCCTACGCTACAGTATGATTTTTATGGCATACCTTGTCTCTGATTTATTATAATTACAAAGGCCTGTTATACATCTTGACATAATTGGGCATTAATAAAAACAGAGTTGCATTAGCTCTGCCTTTATAGATGTTTCTGGAATGCATCAATATTATTTTGGCATGTTGTTTTAAGTTGAAGAGATGTGCTCTGCTGTTCTGCAGTTTAATTTTTTCTTCATATAAACTACTTGTGCTTAAGAGAGCTCCAGCTAAACATGAGTTGAAGTGGTTTGTGCAGCAGGTACTAGATATTACAATGAGGTTTTAGCCTTTTTTCATATTCCAAATTAGCAGAATATTTTTTTTTCCCCTGTATAGATCATGCGAGTCTCCTTCAATACTCCCGGGAGTTTTATATTGCTTTCCTGTTTGGCAATACACTGATCTGGTTTCTCTCTTTAAAAGCTTCCTGATGAATCCTGGTTTTCTTCCTCATTAAACTACTGAATATTATCAGGCAGTCAAGCAGGTGTTTTATGCCCATTAAATATGTACAAATAATTTGCAGATTCCAGCACCTAAGATTTTCTCAAGAAGGAAACAAGGCTTTATCTTAATCATCTACAAATGTAATTACATCTGCATGAAGTACACTATGACTTTAATGTTCAACTCAATGTACATGTTTTCCTATTGAAGTCAAAGGTGTTATAATGATGTTAGACAGCAGCAAGAGTCAATAAAAAATGCTTTAATTCATTTTGGTTAAGTGCTGGTTATGTACCTGACTCTTCAACCTGGCTACAAATATTTGACCCATGTTTTAGCTGATCTGTGCCACAACAGACCTTCGATGACAGCTGTCTCCTGTTTTCCAGTGGTAGAGTAGATATAAATGTTGTTTGGAATCTAAAAGTTGCAGATCAAGATACAGACCACTGTGGCAAGTTCAACATCAAAAGAAGCCATAATAGTCTTCTGAGAAGAATAGCTAGAAAAAAAAGATTCTATGATAGGCCACGACCTGAAATGGATGACAATTAAGCACTAATGAGCGGTGCAAGTTCTTAACTACAGTTGATTAAGAACAGAAAAATATTTGATTGGTAAAAGACCCAAGCTTTAAAGATATATATAATGACAAAACATGAGGTATTTCTGGTGCAGAAGGTGCAGATGTTATGCTTTAGTTCCTGAGGAGCTCTCATTTAATAACTTTCATCTCATCAGTGCTGGGCTTTATCTCATCTGCCAGCACCTAAATTCCCTGTCACAACAACTGCCAGCAGACAGCAAAATCCACCTGAGGCATCTGAGACTGAACAGAAATGTTTTCATATCTCATGGTGCAAATGTTCCAGTGAAAACTAGAGCTGGTGGCCACTCCAGCAGTTTTTCACAACACAAAAGAAAGTGATTCAGAAAAGCCTGTACTGTCAAACACAAATCTGATGCTGCTCCACTGAGAAAAGGAGTTCTGGTCTTCATTTTGTAAGCTTCCACTGCAGATTTTCTGTAATTTCCAAACATTTCTGTTTGACCTCAAGCCTTAGAGATTTTTATTGACAACTGGCGAAGAATGCAGCAAGATGTATGCTATTGTCGTAAGCCCCAGGGCTCGTGACAGGTAGAGTGAATCCATTTGATGTTTTCCCTTGCTTAAAATTGTTCTTTATTCCTGCTGTTATCAGATAAATTATTATTATTGTTGTTGTTGTTTTTTGTTATGATTATTATTATTACCAGATAAATATACAATGTACTATAAACTTGCCACCACTGTTCTCAGAAGTGATTCTATTTCACTTCTTTTTTATCTTTAATTTTGTCAGATTTTTTGAAAGTGAATTTGAAACAGTAATCCAGTTATGAAAAAAACAAAATTTTCCTTTCTTGTTCCCTACAAAATCTACTTTTTTGAAAGGATTATCTGTATTGCAGCCATAGTACAAGATTCAGATCCTCAAATAATTTATTTGCTGCTTCTTAAAGTGTAGCAGTACAAAATTACGCCAAATGGAAGAAAGACCACGAAAGTGCTTGACGAGACTGAGTGTCAAGAAGGACAGCTACAAGCAAGAGCTGTTTCATATAAGAGAAAGTTTATTGCTGTATACCAGGTTGTTACAGGTTTCCTACTTTATGAATTCACAGTTGTAAAGTTAAATATCATTATTGCATGCTGTACAAAATGGATTTTGGTTTTCTCCCTCATGTCATCCCCGCTCCCTGATTGATCAGATTTTGCCACAGTGCAGCCTTTCCTTATATGCCTACCTCCACCCTTCTTTACCCTTGATGGTTGGGATCATCCCCTATCTTTCCTTTCCTGTAGGAGGATTTGCATGCTCCTCCCAAGTTAACCCCCTTTCTGGAAAGTTCCATGCAGCCCTTATATAAACCAGCACCATTTAATAAATATGCCATTCCATCATACCTCTACCTGGAGTGTGCCTGTCTTTCTTACCCTCGAAGGGTCTCCTCATTAAAGCGTGATTTGAGTCACCATTCCTTTATCTGCAAGTCAAATACTGCATTCTACACTGGATTATGTACAAAAGCTTTAATTGCAAAGCAAGTCTTGCCTGCCTGTTTTCCATTACAGAACTTCATAGGATTCCTTCCTACTATGTGTCTTTATTTTCTAATGGGAATATGTCTTTGCTGAGGCTGGTTTAAAGCCATGGGATACAAGTTTCATTGGAAAAGCTTTCTGCTTTTCTGCAGTGAATAATGACATCAATGTCTCTAAGTATCCTAGTTCTGTATAAAGTAGTTCCATTTCCTCTGATTTAAAAAAAAAAAAAACAAAAAACAAACAACTCAGTTATAGAAATCAGTATCTTCTTTTTCTTGATGCAAAATCTATAGCATTCTTAAGACCAGTTGAATTGTGACAGATGCTGTCAAATAGCTATTTGGGCTGGGTAGTTTAGCAATATACAAAATAACTAAGGAAAAAACATCCAGGCTTAATCATTTTTGATTAAACACTGAACTACATGCAAGTAAACCTGCAATAAATGCCAGCTGGTGACAGTCCATAGCTTTGTGCAGGTTTGCCAAGCTGACAGGAATCAGAGAAGCAAGGGGAGGCTGCCCATCCTTGCACCACTTTGCATCACTCCCTCTGACACTGTGGTACCATTTGCACTTAAAAACAACCAAAACAAAACTCTCTTTGAAGTCTGCCATATGCAGACACAAACTGGTCTAAATGCATCTAAAAGAGATCAAGATAAAAGAGTGCAACAAAGTTGTCTCCTCAAAGGAAGACATTCCTCTGTGTATCCTGTATGAGCAGCTCTGTCTCAAGAATGCTTTGTGTCCTCAGAAGGTTTCCTGCACTGTTATTTCCAGGAAGAACAATCCAAGATGTTTGATAGGGGACAGAAGCTTCTGAAAACCTTGCATTTTTGGCAGAAGAATCAAACAGTCCTGCAAATTCTACTCCTGTCAGTGACTTCCAAAATTCTCCTAAAATACCCCCTTTGTGTATGTACACTGTGCCTTTACTTTCCTTCTCTCTTTATAAAAAACACATGCAGTTTAAAACTCACTTAAAACAAACCCTAGCGAAATTATCAGTATTTTTGTTAAATTTTGAACAGAATTCGTACAATGCAGGTGGGGGAGAGGGGGGAAATGTTCTATTTTTCAGATCAGAATATATAACCCTGACAGCTGCCAGTCACAAGTTACACACTTCCATTCTCAGAAATGGCTGTGCCTGATAGTTTTACTTCCATTTTCAGAGAAATCCATGTGCAACTTCACATTATATTGGTTCCTATGGTGCGTGCCACATGTTCTTGCTGACCAAAGCAATCACTGTACTTGTCATTTAAGTGCCAGCTTTTTCGTAGTCTGAAAATGGTCTCCACAGCTTTTTCCATCATATTAGTAAGCTTTTATTAGTTAATCAACACTGAGAAGACTGCTCCAGCAGAGCACTGCAGAGTTACCAGATGGATGAGCACAGAACTTGCAATGCCCTCTAGCGTTTCTTGCACGAAAATTAAAATTTATAGTGAAATTTTGTTAGCAAGGTTGTTTAGCTGGCCTTTTAAGTCTCTGTGGATACTGAAAACAAACTCATTGTAAATACAGCCATATCATGAAACAGAGCCTTGATAAGACAGAAGGCAAATAGCTAAGATTTCAGAGACCCAAAGAAATTAAATTTGCATGATAGTTTTCATTAGAATTGCATTATGTCAGAGAGACAGAGAACATCTCATCCTGAAAAACTCTATGATTGTCCTGAATTTCGTGTGAGAAAAAGCATGGATGCTGGAAGACAACAGGCAATCAAGCCAAGACATGACACAATGTATTTACAAAGTTCTCTCCCAAACAGCAGAAATCATAAAGGCTACATTAACATCAGCATTTTGCCATCTAGCCAGCAACTATCTAAGGAATAACAATTATTTTTGGAGCTGTGAATGCTTTGATTTCCTGATATGTAGCACAGCAGCAGCAATGTATTATTACAGCACTTAGCCCAAGCTAAACAGCTTTGATCACGCTTTTAGGTCAAACATCTCATAGAGTATTGCTCTTCTGCAAGTTTTTGGCTTGGTAGCTGAGATCTCCCCACCCTCCTGCCGTGTGCACTCGTGAAGATATGTTCTTAGTATTTCTTATATTAAATTCCTAGTCAGCAATTTCTGAACATAAGTGCTTAGTTCTGCTTCACTAACTAATCTGAAAAAAAACCCAAAAACATTTTTAGTTGTTTTTAATACTTTAACCATGTCAAAATACAACAGAAAAAAAATCTACAACAATATTGTGAGACACTCCCAAACTGTCCCCTACCCATTTGTGAGAGTTTACCCAGTTACTGACTTGTTTATTTTATAAATGTGATGGTGTTTATTGTAGGACTGTGTTGGTTTTATAAAAATACTTCACAAGAAATGATACACAAGTCATCTTTAAAAAGAAACATAATTAAAACAGTGACACTGAAAGGGGTGTTTAAGGGACAAAGTGATCATCATGTTACCATCAGTCACTGAGGAGGAAGAAATGGGGAAATGCAACACAGAAAAACAAACATCGAGCAGAAATAAAGCTTCTTGTTCTTCACAGTAAGAACAATCAACACCAGTCAGCCCACTGCTAATATCTAAAGTGACAGCCCAGCTGGAGACCAAAATCTAAGCTATGATTCCAGATAGCTTTAAGATGTAGCTGGAATCTAGCGTTTCTGCTGGGATGTCACACACAAAGCACTTTTTAATACTTTTCATGGACTTCACTTGAGGAAGGAAACAGATGACTTAAAAATAAGACATTATCTTTAGTTCTTTTATTTGCAGAAATACATTTATATGCCTAGAAATTGAAGTCTTAGGGACACATCCTCAGGCACTTAACTTCCCACTGATTTTCACAGGTTTTATGCAACTGAAGTCCTTTCAGGATGTAAGTCTTAACCTTTATGCTTTTATTTCCAAGCACCATAAGGAAGCCCAGAAATAAACAGAAGCAAAGAAAAAAAGTGGTGAAGTTGACTTTTAGGTGTAGTTTCTCATCATCCTCAAGTCTACACCAGTTGAAGAAAAGCCTAGAAATCAGACTTTAATCAGTAACTCCTTACACATGTGCAGAAAGTTTAAGCTACAAAAGTGTTTTTTCAGAAGTCCCTAAAAACTAGTAAATAAAGACTGGGGGAGGTGGGAAGGGCTATAAGTAAAAAAGTGGACAAAGCTATTTCCTTACCTGACCTTAAATTGCAATTGTGAAAGGCAGTAGTTTATCTATACAGCAATAATCTCAAAAGTTATGGGAACTGATTGTAAAGACTTTGCTCAGCACCAGGTGGTGCTATTTTGCTTTTTTTTTAAAATTCTTGTGACCTGGTAAAAAAATTAGTTTTAAAGAATAGCCTCTGATAAAAACTGAGTCAGAAAAGTATCTATTTTCTCATGCTGTAAGTCAGTTGTGACTGTTTTTGTGTTATGTATTATTCATTTGGTATGAAATGAGTGACATTGGGATGTCACTCTTCAGTTTGTCACTTACTCCTTGGATTAAGGGTTTACTCATGGACTATAAATTCTTATTTCCAGGGGTTCCTGTATTGCTGACTTTACCAGTTTGCTAAAACCATTGCCTTTGTGACTGCTTTTAAAGAGATCCCAGAAGTACATGGGATTTGTTTGACAAATAAACTGGATTTCCTTTCTTGCTACTGGAAGCCTGGACTAAAGGTAGGTGTGGGAATGCACAGGATGTTTAGTGCACCTGCACTCCAAGAAGAACAGATCATTAGACTCTGTAGCAGAGCAGTGATGACGTAACACAAGGAAGAGGACAGCTTGAAGAACCCAGATGTCTCCATACAGACAGAAAAGAAGGAGCTATTCTTTAAGTGATGTAACAACACCAAAATCTCTGCATGTGGGTTTTTTTAATGCATCTAGTCTCAATTAGAATAGAAAGCAAATCCAGAGGTGGATGTCCATATCTGATCATGTCAGAAGTGAAAATTAGATTATTACCTCTGCCTTCTAGAAACTTGATAGCTATTTGTAGACAAGAAGCAGAGCCTGGAAACATCTCCTGGGCAAAAATACCCCACCAACCCCACCATCAGTCTTTTAAACACGGCAACAGACAGTAGCAGCCTGAATATGGATTTTCTTGGTGGTGTCCAAGAACAAGTACTCACTCCACAAAATTGCTGTCACTATCCACTGATAATCAGCAGAAGATCAAGTAATAGCAGAAATAAACCACTATAAATTTCAAAAATGTTTCTACACAGAGAGGCAAAACTTGTATTTGTTCTTAATGGGTCTTGATTCTGAAGAACTATATTCACTAATGCAAATTACTGCTTTTTACTAACCTTTGCAGTTATTCTTACATTTTTATGACAGTAAAAGCATATTTTTAATGAACTCATGTATCAGAGCAGAGAATGTAGCACAGGACAACTGAGTGCTAACTGATCCATTTCCTTCATGGGTTTTCATCTCTTGTGCTAATTAGAGCTCCTGCTTTCCTCATTCATACAAAGATGAACAATTCTCTATTTAAAATAAAAGGTAAACTACACTTGAGCCAGTCAGATGAGGAAAAAAAATCCTTAGGCTATCAATCTCTTTGCTTTCAGATAAGTAGAAAATGTGGTCTCTGGTTCATCGTTCCTGATCCCTTTGGTTGCCATAGCTTAGTATAATGGATATGTGAACTTGACACTCAGCTGTCAGTCTAGAGCTTGGCATAACAAAATACATGGAAGTAGATGGGGGCTTCAGTTAATGTGCTGGACTATGAATTGCAGCTGGTAAGGTGTATTCTCAGTGCCTGTTTGCTGCCTCTGTTACAGGGATAGTTTCATAAGCCAAGAGGTGAGGAAGGATAGAATCGCCAGGAAAGTAACCTTGTGTTCAAACAACTATTTGCTCTTAGTTTGGGAACTGAATACAGCCAGGTACAGTCTCCCTTACTCATAGGTATAACAGAACAGAAAAAAAATAGGGTTTTTTCCTTAATCAAATATTTCAAGTCTCCTCATGTGCTAACATCTCATGACTAAGGACACAGACAACAAATCATACTTATGAAGTAATGATAACTTGATTTCCACCTTGTGCAGCCAATGAATGCTGGCTAATCTTTGATCCCTGAGCATGCTAAAACTTACAAGCCAAGTCAAGGAAATCAAAGGTATTCAAATACAGCAGAAGTAGCTTTACTACCTCTTTCAGTCTTTACCAAAAGGGGATTATGATTCAGAAACTTCTGACCTTGTCAGCGTAGGAAATAGTTGCAGAATCAAGTGCCTAAAATCTGCTGAAGAAAAATACACAATACAGTCTCAGAAAGAGGTGTCTCACAAGCACAGCATCTTACTTTATTTTTCTTTTTTTCCTTTTACATCAGAAACACCAGAATTGTTCCGTAACAAAGCAGAAGGGCTTTCATAAGCCAGTAAAACTAACACAAACAGAAGGGGAGCCCAGGCATGCTAAAATTATTTTGTATTCAGGGTGCCTCTTAAAATTCTTTGTTGTTGCCATTGCTGTGTGTTTAACCCACTTAAATTTCCTCCTTCTCCAATCCCTATTGGTTTCGTTTCTCTGCATTGCAGAACTTTATCATCTTTCTCCAACTGCACATATTTCACTGGATTCAGGAAATATGCTGTAGTGCAATGTTCACTACATGTACAGTTAATCACAAGAGTTGAAAACTTCAAATGGAATTAGGGACCTTCCTTTTTCTGTGGCCTAAAATGTTGCAGAAAATACAATAAAACTGCACTTTTTATTTTAGTGAAACATTAATCTGTAAAACTCAATAAAATAATTTTTGATAATGTCAAAGGCTGGGGTAGTTGCAGAAGTTGTTTAAGAGGATTAATGGTAGCTACAAACTCTCTTTTAAGCTGAGAAACTTACATGCAACTAAGGTAACATAAATATATTCAGGAAAAAATATAAAGCTCTGAAAATGTCCACTGTCTCACTTTTGATTTTCTACTCTTTTTTGATTTTCCAGTTGTGTCATCCATAAATATTGAGTCTAGGTACACTAAAGGCAGTAAAAGTTAAAATTCCTACCCAGACAAACATTCTGTTTGATTAGTAATTTGGCCTGTTTATCAGCAGCATGGTGCTTCAGGATCCACCATTTCATAAGCTACACAAAACCTAAGTCACCTTTTCTCACTTTGGCATGTTTTAAGGGTCCCTTTAGTTATATTTTCACGTTTTGCTGAGTTGTAAGCAATTCTAATGAAGATCTTCACAATAAATTTTAAACCCAGTAAAAGTGCAATATTAGTAGCAGATGATGTTATCATTAAACTCAGCATTAGGTCAGTAGTTGTAAGAAGCATAAAAAACTTTTCTCCCAGTGAGAAGGAGCACAGGAGCAAGGGAAACCTGACATGCTTCTTGGAAAGGCCTTCTGGACATGCAGGGTGATTTTGATGGTAATGTTTGGGGATATTGTTGTTTCCTACCATCAAATGCCAGCTGCAGATGTGGGTTTTGTGTTGTCCTAAGGGAACTGGAAAAACACATCCCTGTTGTGTACAAAATAAACATCTCTGTGCCCTTAGGGCACAAAAATAGCACAAAGAGTGAAAAAATGATAGCAAAGTAAGTCTCTACAGCTTTTTGCTCTGCTGCTGTTGCATAATGCTGTTCTGAAAACCATATTCTACAAGACCAATGGGAATCTAACAGTCCAGATAAGCTGCTGAATTCCCAGCTCTACATGACATTCTAGCCTAAAATGTATAGCCTCAGTATGAAAGTGTAGGACTCATTTACCATAGCAGACACATGGGGAAGACACCAAAGTAGCTATAGCTGTGAACAGCAGGAGAAATTCTCACCTTGCCATCTGATCCATACTTCAGAAACCTTTCTATGTGAAATAATCTAATCTTCACATCACACCTTGCCCACTGATGCAGTCACCTAGAAACACAGATTGTGCCTAAGTGTTTTACTAGAGTGATGGTGACACAACCACCATGACCTTTCCACCAGCTTTCTGAAATCAAATGTGGGTATTGCAAGAAGGTCTCTGCTCAGAAGAGCTCACTGTTTTGATACTTTACATACCAAACTCCTCCAGTCACTGATACTTAAACCCAGAATCCTGGTATACCTTTAGCTTCCCTAGCACCATGGTGCCAAAGATCATGACAAAGGTTTTATGGTCATAATCCATAGTACTGCTGCTGTTCATCACCTCAGTGGAAGATGAGGGTATGCATATCTTTGATAGGAATGGAATTCAGAGGAGATTGTCGTTCTCCTAAAATTTCTTGCTGGTATCAAAGAAAGAATGAAAACAGAATTTTAGGAATGGTAAAAAATGGTGAGACACCCAAATATTCAAGTCACAGTACTTGGTGAGAATCCCAGCCACAGACAAATGGTAATTCTGCCATTTGTTCACCCTCTCCAAACTGAGCTGTTGCCATCATCTAGTCAGGCCAAAGTCTTCAAAAATGCAGAAGCTTTTGCTCCATGTAATGGTCAACAACCCATGAAGCTGAGTGGTAAAATATTCCATGGTTTCCAGTTTGCTATC
Organism: Campylorhamphus procurvoides; assembly: GCA_013396655.1. Classification (NCBI taxonomy): domain Eukaryota; kingdom Metazoa; phylum Chordata; class Aves; order Passeriformes; family Dendrocolaptidae; genus Campylorhamphus; species Campylorhamphus procurvoides. The sequence goes on from WBMV01006934.1 coordinate 853,881, forward strand.
TATTCTGTATCATGCTAATGGTCCCCCTCTTAATGGTCCTTCTGGGAAACTAATTCATTGCTGTGTTGCTATAATTGTCTCAGACACTGTGACTGAAGGAAACTGAACCTAACAAAACTTTTAATTATAGATCGCAAGACTCTATTAGCAATTGATCTTATGTCACCTATAGGAGAAAACCTGGAGAAGATGACCATGTCTTGAAAAATTCTAATCATTAGAGAAAACTGATCTCTTTGTAAAAGGGAGCAGAGAAAATTAATGATGGCAATTCATGGGTAAGAAATAAAAAAGGAGACTATATGGGTGACACCACACATGCCTGTTCAAGATATTGCATCAGAATTTTGCAGATGGGAACCCCATATGGAGTCCTGTAACTCAGAGATCACCTGAAACCACTTGTAATTACTATTTTTTCAAAGGGGGAAATAAAGACTGGATTAAATTTTGTGAGATTCATAATTATTCATATTATTACTTAAGAAAATAGAATGAAATGGGCAATTCCATTAGTTTGACCAACAGGAAAATACGTGGGGAAAAACTACTTTCTTATACAGTAAGAGCTGTAGATGAAGCTCTGGGAGGAAAAAGGAAATCTAAGGCTGCGGTTAGGAATTATTTTACTCCATTTACATGACACTTGAGACTGCACGGTTTTCAAGTTCGTGAAAGAAACAATACCGTGCAATAGCGCAATCCCTGCGAGATCACTCCCAAGCTCCCTCGGCTGCGAGGGACGCGCATCTCTCTCAATCGCCCGGATCCCGGCGGGAGCANCCCGCTGCCGCCCGCCGTGCCGGGGCCGCGGGGCGGGTGATGCGGGGTCCGCCCGCCCGCTCTCCCGCGATGTTCGGGGCGGGCAGGTACAGCATCCCGCGGCCCGTCACCAGGGACCTGGAGGACCTGGACTCGGTGCAGAGCGTCCTGCTGCACAGGTCAGTGGCGGGCACGGCGAGGGGCGGCCGCGTTCCCTTCCCGGGCTCTGGAGGCTCCGGCGCGCTCCGAGCACTTATCCCGGGAGAGGCGCCCCGGCCCCTCCGCAGGCGGAGGGACAGCGGAGCCCCCGCGTCCTCGGCGACCCCTCTTTTGTTGTGGCGGCAGGGAGGGCGTGGGGGCGTGTTCTGCCGCTCCGAGCGCCGGTGGGCGCGGGCAGGGGGCGGTGGAAGCACGGGAAGAGAAGGGAAGGGGCAGCTTCCCGCGGGGTGCCGAGCGCCCTCGGGTTTCCCTCCCTCCTTCCTGGAGAAAGCGAAGAAGGATCTGCAGGTGAGGGGAGCTACGGGAGCAACGCCTGACTCCTACTTTTGTAAGGAAGTGAGCTGATACGGATTGATGCTCTTGCATCAATACCATTAGCATTTTGAACCCTTCTTTAATGAAAGGGGAAAACGTATCCTAACTCACACGAAGATCCAAGAGGAATGGGAAAAACTCCTTCAGTGGATGTGCAGGAGGCACACTGTATGAGAAGCACCTTCTTTTCCGCCTGCTTTCACCATCCCCAAGGTACGATTTTCCATAGTAGCCCCCCCACAAAGAGATCCCGACAATAAGATCTGACCCAATAGGCCCGTGCAGGACTTTGAAAGCCACCCTTAATGTTATTTTTCATGCACTAACTGAGAGCCGCTTAAACTTTACAAAGAAAACAGCATCCCATTCAACAGTATCCAAGAAAAGCTTGTCTCCAGTTGTTGTGTACAGTGTCTGTTTCCTATTTTACAGCTATACTGATTTATTTCCTACTGCAAAAGAAAAAGCACACGGGTACTCCCAGTGCCAGCTCCAAACAGCTCTTGCTATGGAAACTAACAACTGATTATTAACTCCAGCTCAAGGCATCAAACTGAATAATCATTTAAAAACCATTTGTGTGAACACTGGCGTTGCAAACATACAGCAAGGATAGCAAGCCAGAATCAGCCTGCTTCTGCATAGCACTCTGAAGCCACTTTATGAGCAATAAATGTATCCGTCTGCTAACAGGGACACTGGTTTTTCAAACCCTGTTCATGGATTTGTCAGTGACTTAACAGAAAATGTTCCATTTCAAATCTGGATTAAAAACATGCTGCCTCGTGGTGTTGCTTATATTAATATACTTTAAGTGTAATAAGGCTATTCATGCTTGAAACATTTGCATGTTGACTGACTCCAAATAATGGTTTTCTTTCATGCTTGACATGCATAGCAGGTGATCTTAAAAAAAGCCTGTAGATTTAAAGTGAAGTAAAAACAGTAGAAAAAAAATCATATTTGAAGTTATAGCTGCTTTTCATGATAGAGGGAACTCTTAACTCTGGGAGACTATATTCCAAAAAGATGAGATGGGTTGAAGTAGTCTTCCCAGATTCTTCATGGCTGTCTTGTTGGTTTTGTGTTCTTCCAAAAGACTTTCTGTGATCCAACAGAGTTGATCCAGAAAGCTTAAGAAGTCAGAAGAGTCTGTTTTATTTTTTGAGCAATGGAGTGTTTTCCCACAAAACTTCTGTTCCTTCAGTCTCATAGGTAGCCTTCATTCTCCATTTAGTGTGTTTATATGTATATATCCCAAGTAATATTTGGTAATAGTAATTAATAATAATAATAATAATAATAATAATACTATTTGGTAATAGTAAGTAATATCATGTTAGGGAAACTGAACAAAAGATTCTGTAATCACAATCTTATTCACATAGGTTTATGGAAACCTTGTAACCAAAAAATCTTATTTATTAAGGAATGCTTGTGAAATGTGTCTTTTGTCCTTTAAGAAAGACTTTGACAGGGCAGGGGAGGAAATTATTTTTGTTATATTTTTGCTGATGTTGTGCACTGAAAGAATAAGAAAATAAATAGCTGAAAGGTATATAACATCACTCTGTAGCACTCCATATTTTTGTTAGTTTTTCTTTCAGTAAAGCAGGTGTTTGCATCAAGAGACAGAACTGTTAAATGAAGATGAAACGATTTTCCTCTTAGTTTTACCTGTTTGTAATGTATCATTTGTGTCTGTCTAGTTGTTGATAGAGCCTTCCTGGAAATAGTAACTGATCTGAAAACAAGCAGAAAGGAAAAAACTAATAACAAGTCACTTAGGCCTTCCTAATTAATTCTTTTTCACTATTGAAGAGCTGTAACTTGAAGTATGGAAGGGGAAAGCAAAGGAACACTTAAAATGGTGTTGACACACATTGTGTAAGAAAGACAGATTTGACTATAGTCCAGGTGTATCCAGTGAGATTTGTCTTGCAGGATTACTATGGCCTGTTTCTAGTGCCTGCACTGCACAAAAGTGCCAGGGAGCTCGCAAATCCAATCTTTGGAGAATTCTTCCAGTTTGGAGCACTGTTCAGATATTACAGGGACAGCACTGCAGTCATTGCTCTTCCTCACCAACACTGACAGTCAGCATGGGGAATGACCCTAAAGAACAGGAAACTGATTAAAAATCAGGGATCTGATACAATTCCTGGATACCACATTGGCACAAAGTAGGTGTTCCTAAGTATCAGGTAGCATTCACTTATAGCACAGGGTGTGTTAGCTTGTCCCCATATACCAGGGGGGTAACACTGTCCCAGTTTTCAGCCCTGTGTTGAGAAGAGCCCAACTACATCCATGATCCAGGCCCAACACACCTGCAGAATATGAATCAGTGAAATCAGTCTGGAATACCATCAGTGAATCATGGGTCCCAGGAACATTGGTAAGATTAGGCCTAACTGTACAAAATCAAACACAACAGGTTAGTCATAAACACTAATGCTAAATTTCCCTGTGTTTTCCAATCTAGTTCCTAGGAAAGACTAACTCCAGCCTCATTTCTTCATCATCAGGTTGAAAAAATCATCTGTCAGTATGTAACAATATTAAAATATTAGTAGTTGAAATTGGCAATGGTTGCAGCATCCATGCAATAGTACCAAAAAAAAAGTTACACCCTAGTTATTTTACTCCTTTATTAAAAAGAACCAGTATATCTCTAACATGTCCTATGCTGTGTCTTAATGTCAGTCTATTTCTGAATATAAATGTGCATTAAGGTAGACTGTTATTTTTAAAACAACAGCATTTGAAGCAGGTTGAGCCAAAAAATGTAACAAGAAACTCATGTTCCAGAGTATATTTCCACACATGGATTTAGTTCCTTGTAGGAACAGCTAATCAGAACAACCTTAGGGTGAAAGGGAACGCTTCTTAATTATCCACTTTTAAGTGCTTATTAACCAGTTGTCCAGTAAAGGTGAACAGTACTATTGATGCCAATGATGCCGTGGGGCAAGTCTTTACCATCTGCTTGTTAATAACAGCAACTTAGCATAGAAGGCTTATGGGTTCCTTAGCAAGAAGCATCAGCCCAGCTACTTGGATTAAGTGTAAAGTATCTGCCAGAAGACAAATTATTTCAAGTCTTATCCTAATATTTATGCCCAAGAAATGGGAGGCTTTCCCCTCAAACGGGATTGTATGGGAAAATCTCTCTTCACCAAAACTTCTTCCTGGCACGTGAGATATTTCTTGTAGTCCTTAATTGTTCCCATAGCAGCAAAAATTCCACATTTGTTTCAGAAAAATACTTAGGTGACTCGCAACTACCCCTCTCCGTGGACCATAATCTTCCATCATCCTTCCATTCCTAATACACTTATTCCTATAAAATAGCAAGTGCTGTAAGACCACTGCTTCCTTGAGACTCTGTATTTCTCACTTAGAGAGCAAACAACTGGAAACAATTAACCAACTCTTGAACTCAGTGAAATTTAACTAACATAGGACCATCTGGCATTGACTATCACTTCTCTATAGAAACACTTCAGTGTGCTGTTCAGTGTAGTAGAAGTGCTTGCAAATGTAAGCAGAATTAGGGAGGGTGGGACAGCGTATCTCACCTACTTCTCCTAAAATTCTAAGTCCTGTAGTTTTCTTTTAGGAAGTCTTAGCTCATTAGGCTCTTTGGGAAATTCTCTTTATGCAGACTATTTTGTTTTCACTAATTGTCTGGGGAGTGAGGTACTTCTAAAATATTTCCCCCACCTTTTCTGGAAGTGATAGACAGAATGAAACTTGGTGCATAACTTGGAGTCTGACAACTGCAAACAACCAAAGATCTGATTTTTAATTTTTTTTAAAGGAATTGTCTACCATGCATAGGTTATATATTTGGTGTGAAGCGGTTGTTGCCTGCTCAGAGAGGGAAAAAAAACCCTTAAATTAACTACAATATCCTGTCCTAAACCATAGTAGAACAAACTTTTTTTCTTTAGATAGGTAATGTTTCTGTCTCCCCCTTTGCATTGATTAGTAGTCTTAAAAACCATGCAACAGTGCTTTATCTGTAAAATCAGGTCTTGTACAGGGACTTCAGAATGGCCACAATATTTAATATAGGTATCTTTTAACAACTCCAGTTGAAACCTTAATCACAGGAATATGAGTCCAAAAAGTTTCTGTCTGTTAACTCACTTCAAATCACACTAACAAATGCTTCTCTAAGTCAGTTTCAAGCAAAGGAATTCCATACCAGAATTCTGTGACTCTTATGTAGGGCTCCAGTGCTATAAAACCTCGCTGGTGAAGCTGCGCAAATATCCCACTGAGCAGACATTAAATCCAACATATTAAAAATGTTCCAACAATTATTCTCCATCTTTTCTCTATTCACCATGCATGTCCTGATGGGTTTACTGTCATAGCTACACAGCAAGTTGTCTGCAGGGTTGCCATGTGTCTTGTGTTTCATGGATGGGAATAATTTATGTCCTGAAAACCAAGTAGGGATTTTTTTGTCTCCCTTGACTGTGCATGATTTTCATGTGTAGATTGCATGGGCTGTTTAAAGGTGCTTGCTTGGGTCTATCACATCCTTGTTTTTACTGAACCTCACTGCTCTCCTGACAAGTTACCTTAGTTCCTCACAACTCCTTAAGTGAATAGTGTATAAATTAAAGCATAGAGGTCTCCCACTGCTAACCATTTGACTGGACAGTCACTTTTTTCCCCCTCCAGATCAGTGTTTGATTACAAGCAATGCTCTGCCACATAACTCTTGACTTTCACTTAACAACCTCTTTTATGGGACGGGTGTGGGACCTTGACATCAGGAAACGAAATAAACAGTTTGGTTATTTGCGCTCCATATCGACCCACTGAAAGCCTCCCAAGGGACTGCTCAGGCTCTCCTGCTTGCTCTGGGAGGCAGCCGGGGCAGCAGTTCCCTTTGGAATGCCGGAGGGTTCCCAGAGCGCCCCCAGGCTCAGCCCCATCTCCATCTCCAGCCCCAGCTCCATCTCCAGCCCCATANGGGCACCGCCAGCGAGAGCGGCTCCTGCGGCTCCTGTGGCTCCTCGTTGTCTGCGAGCTCCGAGTAAGGGCGGGGCGGGGCCGGGCAGGGCGAGCCGCGGTGCCTGTGTCGGCGCTGGGGGTGCGGTGGTGATGGTGTTACTGGCGGAGAACGCTCTGTGCTTAACGAGAGGTCTGTGTGCCGAGCTCACCGTGAGGGCTGCGCGGCGGGCGGCAGCGCTAGTGCAGCCCTTGGCATGATGGATGAGTCCCGCATCCCGGCTGGACACGGCCTGGGAACCAGAGGGCAAGGAGACACTTGGCGCGTGTGTGTGGCCCACGCTCAGACAGAGCTGAGAAGTGAATGTTCACATGTGCCAGTAGGAAAGTAACTGTGTTTGTGTTTTTAATAGTTCTGCCTATTTTAACAGAGTTCTGCATTTGCTGTCGCTAAGTGCGGTGGGTCAGAACCCATCGGGCAGACACAGCCAGTCAGAGGGTGGCAGCTTTGCCTGCACCCTCAGCATGAAGTTGTACTTGGTGTGGCATAGCCAAAGGTTTGGAAAACTAAAGATGACAATCCTCACTTCCACAGAGTCTCATACGGGTGGAATTTAACTTGAGCGACGTTACCTATAAGTAATTAACCCCTGATTTGTTGTTTATTTACTTTAAAACAGGCTCACAGGCCATAGAATCACAAGATGGTTTGGGGCGGAAGGGACTTTAAAGATTATCTACTCACAACTTCCCTGCCTTGGGCAGAGAGGAGATGTTAATGGTTTTATTGAAAAAATGTGTCATCCCAGGTGCAGATTTCTTGTTTCAGACTTCGCTTTTACAGATGTCTGTATGGATCTGTATTGAGAAAGTGATAGTTCCTTTACATTATAATGTAAACACTACACATGCCCACCTATTTTTTAGCTTAATCCATAATATACATTGTAATAAGCACAGACAACAAAGCTGGAAAAGGTATGTGAACTGACATCCAAGATGAAATTTTGACATCTACCCCAAAGATGAAAGAGCTTTCCTGAAGAGCACAATCCCTTTTATAGAGAAAATAAAAAGACAGTGATACATCACAGGAGTTTTTGCTAATCAAAATGTTATTTCTTTGTAAATTTCTAGTGTTTCCCTAATTGATTTTGGGTTTTTCCTAATTTTGCTTACATACACCGTAACACAGGACTACTTAAAAAAACAAGGGGAGAGTCTGGTATGTTATTTCTTGTCTGCCACCTTTTGAGAGATGTTGGATCAGATTTTGTCTGGCCTTAGCAGGCTTGAGTCAGATACTCAAGATCTTGAGTAAGACTTAGTTGCAAATTCTGACTTACCCATGACCATCTGGAGTAGCCAAATTATCACAATTTGTGGCTGTTCTTTTAAAACGATCAACTTGAGCAAAAAAAATAATAAATGCAGAGGAAATGTGTGATGTTTCTTCCTCTCTGCAATATCTGTCGGCTTCTCACAGTAACTGGGGCTCCAGGAAGAGAGTTATGACAATGTTTCTAAATTCTTAGACCAGCCAGATCCTCTCTTTGAGCCCTTAAAGGTGCTATGATGCAATATCTTTGCATAATGTTCTCTCTTTAACTAGACTTTAAAGCTTTATCTGTTTCAAACTACTCTGTTATCAAATTAATGCTCTATTTGAATTATTTAATACTAGTTCTAAACAAAACTTGCAGTTTTATTCTGTAAAATTAGTTCTAGTATAAAATGTCCAAATGTATGTTAACTTTAAACAATGTATTAATTCTTATGTAATTCTCCATTCTAGTTTATTCTTATATGATTTTTATACAGGGAGGTCTGTTTGTCATGTAGTCAGGATGAATGAACTGGTCTTAACTGCTCCTGGAAGTCTTCCATAGAGAACGTTCTAGATAATTACACCTGAGTACTCCTACTTCACTCATTATTGACTCTTATCCTGTAGTAACACTTGGTGGTTTACCTTGGGGTGCATTTGGCCTGCTGCGTCTCAGCCACTGTTTTTCTGGTTGTCGTTTTTTTGGGGTTTTTTTCCTTTTGTTTTTTTCCTCAGCCAAAAGAGTATGATTTATTTCAGCTTCTTTCCCTTTAAAACATGTTTATACACTACTTACTATTTGTCTCTCTGCTCTGGGTATGTTCCAGTTATTACATCTTTCTTAAAATGTACTACCCAAAACTGGACATGGTTGACACATCGTCATTGCCAAATTAGGACAAAAAATTTTTGCAGTGTGCTGATGGTACTTCTGTTAATACATCCTGGAGCTGCTTTGTCTTTGCTTTGCAGCAGCATGTTGCTTATGACTTAAAAGTGATCCACTCCAGCTGCCAGAACTGTTTCTATAGCAGTGCTGCCTCTTTTTAGTGTGTATTTTTGCATGTGAGCTTGAAAATATGCTATTTGGAACTTGGCTTTTAAAAAGTGTTACCTAGATTTCACCTTGGGTTGTTTTGGGGTATTTTTGGTAAATTTAAGTGATTTCAAAATGTTAGTCTAGTCTTTCCAAAGGGCTGACAGTACAATTTGTCTTCCCATAGCATCATAGAACATTCTGAGTTAGAAATGACCTAGAAGAATCATCGAGTCCAGCTCCAGACTCTGGACAGGACAACCTCAAAAATCACACCATGATTATATTAAAAAGGCAAAAATAATGTGAGAGAAGAAATAGGATGGCATTTTTTCTCTAAGAGAAAACTCCATCATGCGAATGAATGTAATTATTAATGAAAACTTGTATGTGAAAGAAATGGTTTCTGGGTTTATTTTGTTGTTTGTTTTCCGAAAAGGAAATGTTGCTTTTTGCAATGGCTATTTTTCTATAAGGCATTTGAAGAAACTATTTTAAGGTCTGGGAAGGGTATCTTTACTTGCCATATCCATCATTTGGCTCAGACAAGCTCTAATCCTTCTGTCAAACTTAAAGCAGTTGGGCTGTCAATGTTCAAGAGGCAACTGGATTTTTTACTTTTTTTTTTTATTCCTTGCACACTTTCTATCCTCTTCCTACTTAAAACAATCAGATGTCACTTGCATAGTGATCTTCCTTATCAGAACTGTCACTGATTATTCTTCTTTCTTTCCCAGTGACCTTGAGCCTGAGTGGTTGGATGGTGTGCAGAAAAATGGGGAATTATTTTATTTAGAATTGAGTGAGAGTGAAGAAGAAACTCTGCTCCAGAACAGCTGTCCAGAAATGCCACCAGTGAATCACGTCAGGTTTTGTGAAAATGAAGCTGAAATTATTCAAGAGGGATCACGAAAGGAAAGAAAGTATGAACTGAAGAAATGGACCAAAATATTAAAAAAGAAGAATCTTTTACCAAAGCATTCTGGTAAGAAATGCAGTGGAAGCTGTAATGTGCACTCCACTGGTCCTACTTCTATATTGAAACACCAATCCACACAGAAAATGGGTGTCACTGTTCAGCAAAAGTACAAAGATGTGTATGTTTATGTAAATCCCAGAAAACTGTACAGTGCTGGAGAAGAGGAGCAGCAGAGGCTGCTGGAGGCCTTAGTAGGAATTGTCCATCAGTCCTCATGGAGCAGCAGAAGAGTGGAGAAACAAGGCAGGAAGGATAAAGTCATCAGAGGAGTCGGTGAAGAGAAGCTTGTGGTACATAGCTTGGTGCCAGGTAGTTCTGCAATGAAAACGGGTCAAATCTTGATCGGTAAGTAATGGAAGGAATAGTTAACTTCTGCACTGGAAGATTTGTGGGGTTTTTTGCTTTTGGAGGCAGCTGATTTGAATATTCCTGAGACATAAGCAGTTCTTGAGGGATCATTTTAAATCAATATCATGGCACTTGATGCTTCGTTACCTAGTCAATTTTACTATATTAGTGGTTTTAAGAACATGTGACATAACCTAAAAGGTGTTAACACAATACAGAGATGACTGTCCCTTAGTGTACAGGGATTGAGCAGCTTGAACTTGGAGCAAGAAATACATCACCAGGAGCACCCCCGCTTTAATTTAATGCAGGATTTTCTCCCTAGATAAGTGGAAAACCTGTATCTGCCAAATACTGTTATTTAGTTTTCATTCTTTTCCACAGCATTCCCCTTAGATAAAAAGCTTTACTGTATATGCTTTAAATGGATTTTCTATCATAAAAATGAGGTGAAAAAACCGAGTAAGCTGTGTCTTACAAATTTTCTGCACAGCCTTGTTTGGCTATTTTTCTATTTAGCAAGTCTAATAGCTGCGTCCTCAGCAGTTGTGATCAGAAGATTCCAAATCCATAGTGGTGCTGCAGTTTGGGGAGGCAGTGAGCCAGTTTAGCCACTCTCCCATGTGCTGGTTTGGCTTGTCTGACGCTTCCATGAGCTGATGCAACTAAATAACGTGGCAAGAAACTAACTCAGAAGAAAAACTGGCTGTGTAGTTTTTTGCGGGTGCAGTACAGTAAGCTTGGATCACAGAAGGTCTGACAAGGACTTGAACGTGAATCATGCAGGGGAATGAACTGCTGAGAGTGGCAATGAGGGAGCAGAAATACTCCAGAAATATTTGAATTGGGGCCATTAAAAAGGTCTTGGCACTCACAGGACACCAACCTCGGAGACAGCAAATTTGAGACAACCAGGCCACATCTGTAAAGGGGAGAAGGTTGATTAATTACCCTTGAAGCTGATCCCTCATAGAGCGAGAGAGCAAAGATGTGATGTGATGTTGGTTAGAAGATTATGAAAATCTTAATACTATAGTTGCACAAATCCCACAAAGTCAGCATGAGTGCTTTTGAAATTCCAGTGTTCTGTGTGTAAAAAGGCAAATCGTGCTTTGACTACCAGATTCTTCCAACATGTGTTTTTGGTAGGGATGCTAAAGAATACTCCAGAGGGAAAATTGGATAACTTTCAAATTTTACCAGCAAGAACTGATTAGTCAAGATGTGGTGGATGCGGACTGAGGGAGAGGAGAGAGTGAGTTTCAACTTCATCTGCTTAATGATATTTAATCTAATTAGTGTAAGAGTGTGTATTTATAACCTGTAAGTTAATTTTGGGACACAAATTTGTATATGGCATGTTTACAAAAGCAGGTGTGAAGTCAAAACAGTGTAGGCAAATACCAGATCCAGGAGATCATGTGAACCTAAACAGAGATAGTATTTCATCTATTGCACTTAATGATTTCCAGACTTAGTGAGGACAAAAACTGGGGGGGGAGGGGGGGTATTTTGCTTCACATAGAAGAACATTTAACTTAAAGAGGCTTGCAGTTTTGTAATGTCCTAGGCTGTCACCAACTCTTGCCTTGTTTTTTGAACATTGAAAACAAAATAGTTTTAAGCATGCTAGAGTTACTCAGCTCTTAACTGGGAAAATGAGCTGTATTCAGTGCCAACAGTTTAAAATGTATAATTTTCATATAAAAATACTTTCAAACTACAGATCTATAGAGAAGTTGAGTACTCTGGAATTTTTATGTGGTGTCTAGAAATAGGGATGCTTTACATAAATTAGATGCTCAGATTTCAGTGCTGTCTGCATAAAGAATATACAGTAAAAAAAAATCTGTTCTTGTCAAAAAACTGTCTGGTTTACTGCATCTGTATTGCACATCAAAGGATAGGATAGCTGTGGTATGCACCCAAAGGCTGATCTTGAAGGATTTGTAGTTCAGGAGATCTCATGGGAGCTGAAGTTGGACAGAAAGTTCAAAAAAAAATACAGTAGATTTCTGCCTGTCCATTTTTGTTGGTAAAAGTAGGTTTTAGGAATCCTGTTGTGAATTGTGGAAACAGTCAGTAATGAGTATTTTTGTGGTCAGTCTACAATTGAAGAATTAGCACAAAAGTGAGCACCTTCTTGAGCCATCACAAATGAGGAGTGTCTGATCAGTACAGCACGGTGCTGCTCTGGTTATAACTGTCCATCTTCATTTACTTGTGTATGCACAGACATTAGTCTGTTCTTGTTTTGCTTTTCAGTATGTTAATGGCCTCCAGTGGTGCAGACCAATTTTTGTAGTATTTTGTGAAGCAAACACAAACTATATTTTCCTTTTAAAATACATGCTTTAAAATGACATCCAGTGGTCTTTCTGGTGACCAGTTTGCAGCACTCATTTTGACTCACAAAGTGGTTATTGCTTTAACATTTTTAGTAGAAATAGCTGCCTTTTCCATCCGTAATAATCACTTTCCTCAGGTGGCTTTTTTATTTGATTTGAAATGTGTATCCCTTATAGCTCTGAAGACTTAAAACATCTGTTTATTATTTGTGCACTACACTTTAATTTTTGTTTTTAAGATTGCATATGGAAGTCGTAAGTCTTGTTGCTGTATGTTATTAGCCAAGTGGAATGCAGGCACTGACCATATGAAAGTAAATATAACAGTTTTTCAAGCTAAAAACCCCTTGCTGCACTCCATCCATGTGTTGTTTATCAGTTTATTTATTTATTTTTAATATTTAGCAGTTCAGCATCCATCTTAAATTTTCAAAACAGAAAAACCCTCATTGGTTTTTAAACTCTTGCTATCAATCTCATTGTGGTTAAGATGAAATGCAGCTGCTTTTATCTCATGTTTTTTAAGTGTCTTTTGTATTTTTGGCAAAACATTTTCTTTGCTTGAGTTAATTTCCAACAATATGTAAAGCTTGATCTGCTATGGAAAACTTTCTAGTCTCACCTTATCAGTACATGCAATTGTGAAAAAATTGTGAAAACTTCACATGGACAGCAATTAATTGTGGATGATAGTAAAAATGTGCTCTAATAATCTAGTTTTGAACAGATATGCAAAAGTTACAGCCTGCTGTTTCATTTGCAAGATCTATATTCTTAGAGTCTCTTCAGGACAAAATGACTAAAATACTGTGAGAGTTTAAGATTTTTATGTGGAATTACCATGTATGGTGTATTTCTTGAGAAGACTCTCCAAAGCAGAGATGTTGGGCAGACAAGATGGAAACACAGAACTTGTATAAGCTTTTCTGTGTTCTCACTGTGGTATTTGGGATGTCATTTATTGTTCTTTTAATCTTCTCGTGAAGCACAGCAGCATTGGTTTGAGTGAAAGCAGCCTGCTAACATACAAAACAACTGATCTGGCTTTGTTCAGTAGGAATGTGTTCCATAGTTTGCCTTTTTTGGAAAGGCATATATGACCTTTTGTTAAGTGCTTCCACCAAGTCATCACCAAGAACAGAGGAAACAATACCAGGACTCCATGATAAGAGTCCCCCATCCTCTCCCATGTGAACACCTTGATTCTGAGGAATTGAGAAAAAAATGTTCATTCCTCATCACACCAGGGAAGTGGTATTCACTTACCAATCAGTGTGCCTTGGCTTCAGGCATTGGAGATCTACTTTTAGAAATGGTGCTTGCAGGTTTATCACTAGGAAATAGATAGTTAACAGAAGTAATAGTCCTGTGCCTTGCCTCATGTGACAAAGAGAGAGGCAGCTCTGAAATAAACATTTTAGGGATATGAGCAGTGCCAAAGACTTTTCTAAACTTTGTCTTTCAAGGGACAGGAATAATTTCATCAGCTGTGTGCAAACTGGGTGTTTGAGATCAATACACACAGTTCTGAGCTGCTGCTGGATGGATGGGAGAACTCTCGTAAGAAGATGGAAAGACAGAACAAATAAAATAGGAAAGAATTCCTGCCTCACCTCTCTGTTCTGTCACTCAAGTAAAATTTAGTTCTGCTTAGCATTGTGTGGAGAACATTTATGAGTATCTTACAGTTTCTTTGTGGACTTTTTGTAATAAGTGATAGAACTCAAAAGCTTGATTATTCATTATTATGTGATTGAAATAAAGCTTACTTTTTCCTTAAAGAGAATCACAGAATCACAGAATGGTTTGGGTTGGAGGAAACCTTACAGATTATCTAGTTCCAACCCCACCTTAGACCAAATCTTTTTGAGCTCCATCCAGCCTGGTCTTCAACACTTCCAGAGATAGGGCAGCCACAACTTCTTTGGGCAACCTCTTCCGGTGCCTCACCACCCTCACAGGGAAGAATTTTTTCCTAATACCTGATCTAAACCTACTCTCTTGCAGAAGGGAATGTATTCATGTTTTTTTTTCTAGCAGTAAATTTGTTAACTCAAGGTCTGATATCCTGGAGCTGCCTGAAGAAAGTTAATTTCCTCTATTGCAGTTGTTCAATGTGTCTCTAAAAATGGAACTGAGTACGATTTTGTTCTAATGCTTCTCTCTACATGTGTAATTCACCAATATTTAGGCTAGGCTAATTTGCCTTAACTCTGCAGATCATCAAGTTAGATCAACTCTGCAAACACTATTTAGGCTTTTATTTCATTTAACCTAAATTGGTTAAGCATTAAGTGAAATTAGATTTAACTTTATACATTGGCACTACTTTTTTACTTACTTAATGTCTGAAGACCTAAGTCAATCTCACTTTCTGTAAGTTTTTCACACCTCTAAAGGAGAGGAGACAATTCTCAAATTAAATGTAGATGGGAAACTCTAACAGCATGATACTTGCATGTATAAACTCTTTCACTGCAATTAATTATCTCACTGGGCTGGTCCTGTGGTCATGTCCTGCTTTAAAGATATTCTATGTTCATAATTTTACATACTTTCTACTTTCCCAGTGATGTAATTTATTAGGTTACTTCATAGTCTCTGTTCTTTGAATGCTGTTGTGTTTGGCAAAAAGAAAAGAAGGAAAAATGCAAACACTTGCCCCCATGACCTCCCAGCTGAAATTCTGGAAAGTCCATACTGACGAATATAGATTTTCTTAGCTGTGTATCAAGTTCCTCTTCTTTAATAGTGATACAGTATTTTGGGGCAGAAGGAAGGCAGCCTTACAGGGCTGCTTTGGCTGTGTCCTCTGGAAAGCTGTTCCATTTATGGTACATGATTACATTTTTTACCAATTAAATGGAATAAATATTTACTGCTGCAATGAAAGTTTTGCATATGTATGTTGAATAAATAAAACACTTTGAGTATGTAACATGTAAATAGTGATGGCTCTTCTTCCAAAGTGTCTTTGTGTACTCCACCCTGGGAGATGTGGTTCCAAAACATTCCCTCAAGTGCTAAGGTGCATGTGGCTTCACAAAGTGTGTGCAGCTCCTCTGAATGGCTTTGCGGATCAGATGACTGTTCCTAAGGTGACACAATTCCTAAGGTCTCTAGTAATGACTAAACAAACAGAACACAAAACAACTTGCATTTAAACAGTGCTCCAGCTGAGTAGAAGAGCAATTTTTGCTTTCTTTTGTAGTTGTGAGTGATGATTTTTAATACAGTGTTCTTAACAAAGGACATAGTAATTCTGTTTATAATTCTTGTTATATTAGAGTACCCTGAATGCTCTGCCTTTCATTACTAATTTTCAAGTCCCAAGACTCTGGCATGGACTTGGCGAATTGCTTTTAAATGCTGTTTAACTCTCAACTTTTCTATCTCCAAGTTACTGTTGTGTTGAGGATTTGATAGGCTAAAAGTTCACTGTGCTGTGCATCAAGAAACACAGAGGTTAGGGAGAGAGCTACTATTACTTGAAAGAGAGAAAACCATTTAACTTATTCCAAGGCAAGACAACATTTTTATATGTGTAACAAAACTTAACCTTTTCTTGGTTTTGCTGTCAGAAACAGTTGGAATGAATTTTCCTTTAATGTAAAACGAGTGAGTGGTGGGTTGTTGTCAGGTGTATTAAAGAGAAGTACTGCTTGCATTTGGGGGGAATTTAGTAATTCCTTACTGATGGTTAGTTAAGAAGAATGTTCTTTCATTAACTGTGTGTTGCACTGATTTTGAGCAATCTATCTTATACCTGGAAGAATTCCTGTTGCATTTGATGGTACTTAACAAGAGGTTGAGCACAGAAATAATGATAACTGTCAATATTCCTCTAAACTTTCACATTCTGTGGCCTTTACTAAATTCTCAGGAAATGGAAAGACCTTGGAGAAACAGGTGCTTTTCCTTAGTACACGTGTCATTCTCGTCAGTGTCAGTTTGAACTGAGCAAGTCTTTTCCATTGAAAACTGAAATACATACTGAACCTTACAGTGGTTCAGTGCTTTATTTCTGCAGTTGATCACACTTTTGTTGCCAAGTGAAGGCCTAAAATACACCAAAATGCACATTTGCTACAAATCCATATCCTTTTTCTAATCTCTTTACACTGCCTGAGTGATGAACACTGTATTAATACTCTTGGAGAGGATGTGGAGGTACTTTAAGTGAGTCTTTGTGCAGCTCAAGCAAAATGAGGCTTGGTTTTCAGTTTGCTTTGCCAGAGGAGCTCTTGATATTTTTAACAAACATAAGAATGGCCTTGGAATTGAATCACTTTCAATGTTAGGTAAGAAGCTAATTTCTTTATTTCCCTTTCTACAAACAGAAGGTACAAGTTAGAAACTAATCAAGTTTGCCATGCAATAGGACAGAAAGCAGAGACAACTGAAAGTGACACAAAAGATAACCAAGTAGAAAATAAAGTTTATTATTCTGAAGTTGAATATTTGGCTCTGGAAAGGACCTAATGAAGCATCGAGTCCTATATCCTGGTGCCACTGTCAGTCACTTCAGATAGTTCTTGCCATTAATGTATGTTGCCTCTTCTAACCACAACAGATTGTAAGGAGGACTCTATATGGGATCACTCATCTACATTCTAAGGAAAGGCCTTTTCTAATGCATCCAGGTGTTGTGTTTGTCTTTTTCGTGTTTTGTGTTACTTCACTACCTTCTTGAGAATGAATATATTATTTAATTCTATTATATGTCTCTTATTCCAGTAGTGTTTTCTGGTTTCTTTCTCTGTGATATAGTCTTATACTGAAAAGTGCTTCCAACTTTGGGTGTTGACATTAGAGAAACCATGAAGGACTGTCCTTTTAGTGAGAGTTTCTCTGATTTGTGTTCAACCTAAAATCTCACCTTAAACATTAGACTGATACTCTAAATTGCCAACTTAAGTAATCAAATAGTTTGGTTTTAGTTTCCCACTACCACACCTCAAATATCTTTGACATGTATCCTTCTTTAATGCTGCTTTCTTTTTCTTTTTTCATTTTATTTTTGAAAGTAGATGAATGGTAAAAATCTTCTGGTTTTACTTTGTAATTTGTATTCCTTTTGGCAGGTCTACATTGTTTATCTCTTGATGTTATTTTACTTTTATGTTTTCTAACTTCACAGGCTGGTTTTCTTTTCCACTGGTCTCATACCTTTCTTGCACACTCCATGCTTAATCATGCATCTTTCTGAGGGGGATGAGGCAGAGGTTATCAACTAATTATCACTGGAATACTTTTCAAGAATATTTTCCTTCAGAGCAACATCCCAGTTTGATGTCTGTACTTTAAACTTGAATATGGATTTTAAGTTTGTAAGCTCTAATTTGGTTCTGTTTGCTTTCATGACTGATGCCTTTAATTTTTCAAACCTTTTCCATTTGCAGTTAATGACTTTTTCTTTGGGATCCTGAGTTTTTTTTCTCCCCGGTGCCAGTGATGGTAGGAGTGTCAAATGTAGAAAATGCAGGATGCCATTAGGCAGGAAGAGAAAGGCATGGAGAGAGCAGAAAAAGGAGGCACAGCAGTAGACAAGGAATGGAAAAGAAGGGAAAGGACTAAAGCGTGATGTGGCTTGAGAGACAAAGGAGAAATGAGGACGGATGAATGGTTTTCTGCCAGTTCAGTGAACTAAGCTAAGAGTTACTAATTCACACAATAACTGCTGGAACTGTTTCAAGGAGAGGGGCTCAGGGTGGTGGAATTCTCTCAGAGTTAGGCTCAACCAACACTTGAAACCTTTGGTGTAAGTGATGGCCTACAACTTGTAAGCTGCCACATGAAGAGTGAGCTTTGCAGTGCTTTTGGGAACAGTAGTGTTTGTATCAGTGGAAGTAGCACTGGAGAAGGATTGGCAAGTGAACAGAGGTGGTTTCAGAGGGCCGGGGGGCTAAATAACCTGATGAGTGAAATTGTTGTTTTTCTGGCCAAGTAACACGAGTAATATAAGCCTGGGTGGAGGGAAGAGGCTTGGACAGTTATTATATAGGAGGACAACCAAGACGATCAGAGGGATGGAGCACCTCTCCTGTGAGAAGAGGCTGAGAGAACTGGGATTGCTCAGCCTGGAGAAGAGAAGGCTTTGGGATGACCTAATTGTGACCTTCCAGTACCTAAAATGAGTCTGCGAGAAAGATGGAGAAAGACTATTTACAAGGGCAAGGGGAAATGGATTCAGACTGAAAGAGGGTGAGTTTGGATTAGATATTAGGAGGAAATTATTTATTGTGAGGGTGGTGAGGCCCCAGCACAGGTTGCACAGAGAAGCTGAGGATGCCCCATCGCTGGAAGTGTTGAAGGGCAGGTTGGATGGGGCTTTGAGCAACCTGGGATAGTGGAAGGTGTCCCCTCATGGAAGGGGGATTGGAACAAGATGAGCTTTAAGGTCCCTCCCAACCCAAACTATTCTATGTTTTGGTGATTTTTGTAAAATGATACAAGCACAGCAGTAAGGCCTGAAGAGCATTAAGGTAACAGACCAGTGTTTCTAAACACAGTAAATGTTGCATGTAGAAACCATCTACTTAACTGTAACAAATATACATTGAATGTCATGCTAATTTTTAAAACAAGACACTTTGGCTTTGTATTATGGTGTAATACCAACTAACTTTCTCACTTTTTGCCTGTTTCACCTCCAGGAGATGCTCTAGTTGCTGTAAATGATGTCGATGTGAATTCTGAAAATATAGAAAGGGTTTTGTCTTGCATTCCAGGTCCTATGCAGGTACAGTAGTTGAACATTTATTCCCAATGCTCTCCATTACAAAGTTAATATTGTTTCTAGCCTTTTTTTTTTCCTGAGGAGACAGAACATAGGGCTGGAGGTATGCAGCCTGGCACAAGCACGCATATTGATGTCTAGCTTAAGAATAAATATGTCAGCAGAATAGTAGTGGGGGCTTTTTGTCAATTACTGCTCTTAAAATGGTAATAATTGCACTGGAAATACTTTTTATAAAACAAGATTTACAAGTCATGAGAATAAAAACAAGGCTGAATTAACAAGTAGTGCTATAAAAACATTTAAGATCATTTAAATGGAGAAATTGATACTACTTTAATATTTAAATTTAAGAAATTCTTGGGGTCTTAATAGCTTTTAGATGAAAATACATTTAAGATCTTTCAAAACTTAACAGTGATGAAAATTGATAGAAGCCAGTAATAAAAGTTAATAGAAAAAAAATCCAAAAACTTGACCCGATGAAAAATGTTTCTTCCCCCCAAATCTACTGCATATCTTTTCTTCTAGCTGAATAATAATTTTGGAACTATAATGAAGAATTAAATAACTAATAAAGAATTAGATAGCTATTTCAAAACTAAACCAGGAAAGTTGCTACTTATGTAGGATGTTAGTAGCATAAAATTTAATATTTTGAGTTATTCTGCTTAAATCTACTTCCTGGTGGACAGGAAGACAAGATAAAAGTTGCAATTTACAGATATGAAAAGTAGCAGTTTAAAAATTGTAGTGTCTCTTGGTAGTTTTTCTTCAGGTTGATTATATGATGTGATGATAATAGAAATGTTTTACAGTCAAGAGACAAGAAGTAGAAATTTTAGGTTTTCTTAAATACACCTCTGTTTGCAACTTATGTAGTGCAAGTGCCTGTGGAAATACATCTGTTAACTGCAGTGAGACTGAGTACTGGGATGTCAGTTCAGGAAGCTTTCCGAGATACTTGACAGTATGAAGCTACCAGAGTTGTGGTCAGGTATTGGCATTGCTCCACAGGAGAAGAACCTTGTCTTTTCTGTTTTTGACCAAATACGGAGTTGGTGTAACTGCTATTAAATACAGAATGATTAAAAAAGCAGAGATTATATAGTTTATGTAATTGTATCCTTTCTAGATTAGATTATATGTATTACTTGGTAAAATGCAATCCAGCCCTTTGTAGAGTAGTCACTTCTAATGCAACATTAATGTTTACATTATCAGTAAATCTGTCAAGTAGACAGCAATTACTTGAAATGTGTAACAGTTTGTCATGTTGGCTTTCCAAACCCTTTTATTAAAAAGTGCAATTATTCTTTTTTACTGTGGAATTTGAGTCAAGCCAGAAGAGTGATTGCTGGAATAGACCAGAAGATATTTAAATACAGAGTACTGAGGTTTTTTTGCAGTGTAGAACAGTGTGTTCATGCTGCTAAAGAAATAGAGGGTTGTTGTATCTGAGATTTTGTAATACAAGCGAAATTGTTAATGTATTCTCATTCATCTTACATTGCAAAATATCAAATTAGATGAAGTTTAAAGCCTTTTTACTTAAATACAAGTTATTTCCATAAGTGAAGTCCCAGCTCTTCTGGAATCACTGTTAAAAATTGCTGGAATTCATTTTAGGAACTTAACTGCCTAGATTTTCTCAGTTCCAGCATGTGACATAACATCACTCATATTTTCAGAATTTTGTTTCCCTTGCCTCAGTTTAGGCAACTAAATCTAGGCAGGTAAGGTCCAGTGTAGTGTATTTATTGAGCAGCAGAAGTCCAAATGCTACATCGGTCCTTTTTTTTTTCCATTTCTTTAATCAAAATAGCTGCTGTGTCCTTGCACCACAAGACAGAGAAGACAGACTAGGAAGGGCAAGATATGCTAAAAGAATATACTCTTCCTTACTCTGATATTCAGAAGTTGCCAAACCATTTTTCCCCAAACTTTCTAAAAATATTCAGCTTGAGGCAGACGTTCAGAATCAAAAATTTCAGACTGAAATTTTGAGTTACAGTTGTGCAAATGATAAGCACATGGAAAACAGTGACTTAAAACAGGAAATGGCAGCAGGCCATGCCACCCGCTCTGTCTGTAATAAAATTCATATTCTCAGCCATACACTTTCCTTCAGATGAACAGAAATCATGGCTTTCTGGGGTAGAACAGTGGTATAGCAGGTACATGTTCTCTTTCTATGCTGACAAATGTGTAAGAGTATTAAGAAACAAATTAAATACACAGTGACCTTCCAATCATTATTTTCCAGCTTTCAGCAGTTAATAGTTAGGGGCTTGTTGGATCGCTTACAGGTTTGTGCATTGTCATTTGTTAATCTAGTTCTTAAAATTCCTTTGACCTCCACAGCATCCTGTAGCAGTGATTTATTTATGTAACTGATTTGTGTTTGTTCTTCATCATTGGCTTTCAAATTGCCATCTAATTAAACGCATTTCATATCCCCTTGTTTCTGTGTCATGAGAAGAAGTTAACTGTCATGTCTTAGTCTTCATATCATTGTATGGCTTTGGAGAACTCCATCATTTTCCACTTTGGTCACGTATTTCCTAAGCAGAAAATTCCCATCCACATTCTTCACAGTTTGCTATTCCTTATTGCCATTTGATTATATTCTTTTTGAGAATTGTTCTAAATACTGAGAATGTGAGCATGATATATAGCATGGATACTAATGTTTTCTGCGCTTTTTTCCATTCTTCATGTAATTTCCTTTTCTGTTTTCTGCTGTGCATTGATCTGATTTTCTTTAGAATAAATGGAATCAAAGCTGTGGAAGGTTTCATAGCCAGTAATTATAAAAGGGAATTTAAATAGTTATATTTAATCAGGTCCTGTGCACTGCTCAGGGTGAAGATTCGTTTCTCCTCCGCAAAAAACGAATCGGATTTTAGGGTATGTAGAAATGCAATCTCTTGGTCCTTTTCTAGTCCAGTGAGAGGGGAGGCAGCATGCATGCATACAAGAGGAGGGATAGTTAAAGTTCTGTTCATCCCAGTTTTTTTTGAGCTCTTCTTTAGAGGACTGTCTGGTTGTGCCTCTAAGACAAGACAGACTGAGTTTGTTTTTTTAAAAAACTGAGAGACTAAAAGATAGACTGCAGCACAAATTACATCTGTGAATCGTTAGTGTAGAGACTGTGGCCTAAATGTCACATATCAGTGTCCATAGACAAGATGTAGTAGAAGTTAAGAGAACTAACTATTGAGCCTTGAGGAAATCTGCAAAAAGTTAAACAGGGTATGAGGAAAATGCTCTGAAATATATGCAGATAGTGACAGAGAAAGAGAATTGAGTCACAGAATGCTGGAGAAGAAAACATACACCTCTGAAACTGAACTACTGGGTCCTAAAGGGCACCTGCTCCTTAGTTGAATGTTTCTGCTCCTCAAGCCTTGTTAACGTGCAGTGTAAGGAATTAAAACTGCAATGATGAGGAGACGGCAAGGGCTGAGTTACTGTCAGAAACGACAGAGGTAGAACAGGGCAGGAGAGCAGGACCGAGGGCAGTGCTGTTCAGGGAACAGAAAGAGAAAAGTGAAAAAAGCTGATGGCAGCCAAAATAGGAGAGGAAAACAGTCATGAGAAGTGGAGTAGAATGAAAAGACAGCAGCCAGTGAGATAAATCTTGCAGCTGTTAAGAGTTGATGATGGCAGTTCTCTCCAAGCCAGTTTGGCAGGCAGAGGGTATTTTAAAGCATCATTATTTCTTGCTGGCACTCCTCTCTTGAAGTATGTGCATACACAACTATAAAAATTATCTCCATTGAAATATATAAATTACCTTTGCTTGGCGTTCTCAAATTTATCACAACTGGGAAAATAGAAACCTTTTTTGTTGCATCAGTCCTTACACTAAACTGTCACTGACTTGTGACACTGACAGAGAAGCAGGATTTGGTGTGATGTGTTATGTGCAGAACTTCCCAGTCATGTTACAGGTATTTTGAGGCAGACTAACAATCTTGAGTAAAAACATATGAAAGGGGGAACTGAGAGCGTGCCTAGTTAGTCCAAATATATCTTCAGTCACTTTAACACTGGTAAAAACTTGACGTATTATCCAAGAAAATAAATCAATTTTTTCTCCTTGGAAATGACAATTTTATGCTCAGTCAAGAGCTAATTATTTCTCACATCTCCTTCTTTCATACTTAGGATAAAGTTTTCATTCACAAAAAAAAAAATCTCTTTCATCACTGCTGGAACAATTAACAATTTTTGTAAGGCAGTGCTCATAAGAAGTAGATCTATAAAGAAAATTATTAAATATTTCCACATTGTTTGGATTATGTGTTTCTGGTGAGTCAGGAAATTTGTGTTTTTTCTAAAATTCCTGGGTTTGTAATTTATTTGGGAAATAACAGAAAATATAATGTAATTCTTTGGCAAAGTAACCTTGATCATCTAAACTTTTAAGTTATTTAAGAGAGAATGCTCTGTGCTTTGATTTCTTTTTCTTCTAAAGACAACACAGCAAGGGATATAAGCAATTTTTATGCTTCTTGGTAGTTGTGTAAATTGTTAAATATAGCAACAAAACTCTTTTGTTTGCTGATTTTACAGTTAAAAAGAGAAAACATAGTGAAAATGAAAGATTGAAAGAATTGCTACTGTCACAATTTACAGATGTTTGCTGTCTAATGTAAATTTAAACTGATTTTCCTGTGCACTCAAAATGGCAAAGAAAGAACCTTCAGGATATATACTTAGGGAAGTTCTGATATTTTTAAAGAAGTAAAATATTGTGTGTTTTTCAAAGACAGAGTAATATAGGCTTTGAATTCAAACAATCCCAGAGCAGTAAGTATATTTTTTCATTTTCAAAACCATAAGAATTAAGCATGAAAACACAGCAAACCACATGCTGACTCACATGGTTCATGGAGCATGTAATAGCTGGCTTTGTCCTTTGTAATAGGGGGTTATGTAATGCTGAGTATATAATTGGTTTTCTTGAAACAGCAGGAATTTTTGTGTGCTTACATCTTCGTCAGTAAAGCTGAGAAAACTTAATCTCTTAAAGGGCTCTAACTGCATCTCTTTCCTCTGATATTGTGATGTAATTGTAAGTACAGCCTCGTTTTTACAATAATTAACTGTCTTAACAGATTAAACTTACATTTGAGACATCAGTATTTGAGCCTGGAGGAACTTCTCAGCAAAGGAACAAACAGGCACAATCAAGTATGAACAATCTGGTTCGGCTCCTGTGGGGTGAAGACAGTACGGACCTTCAGCAGGCTGTACAGGACATGCCTCATATTGTCATGTTCCTCACACTGAAACTGGACTCTGAAGCATCGAAGGATGAGGTATGTGGCTGACTGAATAAATCTGAAGTGAAGGGTGACAATAACAACAGCAACTGCTGTGACATTTGATGTTAAATAAATAAATAAATGGATAAATAATCTTGCTAAGTGTTTTGAGTAGTGAGTCACCTGCAAAATGTCCATTTTGGCAGAAGTAAGGCCTGAAATTCCAGAGGGAGAAAAAATAGCATCAGTGCTGACAAGCTCTAACTGGACTCAAACTTAGCTGAGGTCAGCACGTGAGGTCAGCCAGAGGTGTAATTTCAAAGCCCAGGTACCCTCACCAGTGCCATGGTGTCTCTCAGATGCTCCACAGGATGTTTTCAGCGCTTCTCCAGCTTCAACTGGAATCTGCCGAGCCAAAAATACTTCCCCCAGCAGAAGCTGCTGGCAGCCTCCATTCATCATATGTCTGCCTCCTCCTGTTTCGAAGTGCTAATGTGCTTTCTCTTAGAGAACTATGGCCTGTGTGCTGTTTGCAGTCAGCTGCTGATTCTTGCTTGGGGCAGCGTTTTAGAGCTACTGAAGTACTTTCTCTTTGTCCTGTAAAGCTTTCTTTCACATCTCCTTGCGGTCTGAAAAATTTTGCCAGTGTACATGTGAGCCATTGTAAGTCTGTGTAGATGTTTTCCATGATGTAGCCATAGCTACAAATACTCCTCTCAGTGCAGGGACACAGAGCAGTGAGGGGGGCTGAGTTTGGCCTCTTGTCTGATCTGAAAATGACAAATGGACAAAGTAGACTTTTTAGGGACAGACATTTGGAAAATGACTCTTCTCCCCTTGTGTGAATTCTCAGATTTAGCACTGTCGCCCTGGTGATCTTATATTATCTGTGATGAGGAGAGGTCAGATGAAGCACATTTTGCCAGTCCTCCGGGATTGGGATGGCAGGACAGTGATGGAGAGGGGAGCAGAAATAAAACATTTTGCTTTCTCTTCCCTGGAATTTATCCTTAGATTCACTCAGTGCTCCATCTCTGACAGATCTTTATTTTCTTTTAGACTAGTTTTCAACTGGTACAAGTCTACATTGTTCTGTTGGTGATGTGTGATAAAGTGCTACAGCTATACATACTGGAGTTTAATTTTATTTTCTAGAGAAAGGGCTAGGGAGGAGAACCCTAGAAGATTACATGATATAATATCATGTAAGAAATGTCAAGTTTGCAGAGTCAAATGGATGACAACTTAGAAATTACAGATTTATATCTACTTGTGCAACTTTAATTCATCCCTTTTGTATGTACATGGTGATATTGTCTTAAGTATTATATTTTTTTCTGAAAGATGCCTGTCTTGTGCAGAGGACAGGAGGCACAGATGAGTGGATGTGATTAAAACTTATTATTCAGCCATAAATCCAGTACTTCATAACTCTGAAGTACTTTATTTGGAAGATAAATCATGCTCAATATAATTTTAAGGTAGTGTATGCTCCATTGCTTGTTAAGCAAGATACTACAGTTTAAGCTTTAGTTTGTAGCTGTTCCCAAACTCATGTAAGAGATGACAGTTTTTCACGGTGGGTACCTTCAGCAGAAATTAGTTTATACAAAAGTGTCTTATCAGTGTTCCCTTTTTTTTTTCATTAGTGTAGCGATTAGGCAATGCCATTCCAGGCTCTTTTTCATGCTCAGAGACTGCTTCCATTAAAACATACAATATCACTGGTTTTCTTTTTTAGTGTTTCCTTTTAAGAAAAATGAAAAGAGCTCATTTAACTGTGAATTAAATAAACTTAAGAATCTTTATCAAAGTTCACTTGTATATTGCAAATAGTTCTTTTTTTCTTCAGTTCTGAGTTTTAATGGTCCAAGACTGCTATGTTATGTGGATAGAACACTTATGGACAGTTGCTGTAGACTGAAAGACCAGTGTTTTCTTGAACCCATAAACTTTATGAAATATTTTAAAAAATAATTTCAAGGTGTCTGGCTTCTCTGTTGGTAGGGGAATAGACATACAAAAGCCTAATTGCAATTCCTGCACTTCAGAGTAAATGGAGTACTGGTTTCTTGCCCTGTTATTTCTTTACACTCTCCCCAGACACAAGATTAATCCTGAACATTGAGCAGAGGTAAAAGAGGGATTGTAATGCACATGTTGTCCCTTCACACCATGGAATAATTGTTTCCTGACAAGTCTTGGCAGTTACGCAGCCCAAAATAGTCTCTAATGTTGAGGGATGCTTTGCTGGTATAATCAAGCTCTTTATAAATTTCCTTACAAAAGAAGGCTGCCTTTCTTCAAGGAATTTGTCTTTAATTTACTGAACATTAAGTGACTTATATCCTGTCGATGTACTGTCCCAAATTTAATTTAAACAGTACTTTAAATTAGCACTGAAGTTATGATACACCTATGCCAGACTGCACAATAAAAATATGATCCTTTACTACACTGCTTTACCCATATCCAAAGGAGTCGTGGTATGCAGATCACATCCATGTAAACTATGGCAACTAGAACTGCTAACTAATTCTTCCATTTGTGGGCTTTTGGCACCTAAAAATAGAATTAATGAGCTTTAAGACTCGTAAGCTCATTCTGTTGCGCTGTAAAAGAAAGCAGTATTGGAAATCATCTGGGATGTGTGTATGCCCATGGGAGGTGACCCAGAGAGCAACAGTTTCAACGAATGAGGTTGTTCCTGTCTTTTTTATATTTAGGGTCAATATTGCAATTATATATTATTTGTACCAGTGTGCAACTGTAACATCTTTGTGTTTGACATGATTTTTGTGACACCAGGTCTTAAAAGGAATAATGTTCATATTCCTCTTACATGATAGTGTTACTAGAAGCCATTAGTTCAGAGTCTGTCCAGATCTGGACTTCTGGGTTGAGGGAGGGTTTACACTTTTTAAGGAATGAGCTGCTTGTCATTTATTAATTCCACTGTTTTTGGCCTGTGACCTTTGGGCTTCCTTTGAGACTGCTGACCTGATATGGCATGTGCTGAACCTTGCTAAATCGCTATACACAGATGTGATACTGCTCTGCCCTTTTTTGACAGTTGGCTTTTCTTTCCCTGGGAAAGTGTACAGGTAATTCGCAAATTAATTTTGTGTAAAGGCCCCAGTTCATAGTGAGGGGTGGAAAAAAGGCTCTTTCTAGCCCTTTGCAGTGCTGTAATTAGAAAACAGCAGGGTTTCTCCAGTTGAGGGATTGATTCCAGGAAAAAAAGATCCTTGTCACTAATGAGTATTTGTAAATAAAGCTAATTAGATTGAGTAAGAATGAAGAGTTTTCCAGGTCCTTCTGTAATGAAACTTTACATTCTTTTGGTCTTGATGAAGGAAAATTATCTAATGGATGTTGGCACTGGCTGAATTGCTTAGTGACATAAATAGAGAAGTGAATCATGCCTATATTTCTTTTGTTTGTGTAGAAAGGTAATTTACTGTACTCTTTGCAATGGATATGCTTAATATTACATGCATTATTTTGGCCCATCATTATTTGGCAGAAGGAAATAAATGACAGGGAATCATATTTGCCTGTGCCTATATTTTTATGGTTGCTGAAATAATACAATTTTTTTAAAGCTCTTGCATAAAAAATTTATTTCAAAAAACTGGTTAGAAAACGAAAATTAATTGTCAGAAATATTATCTGTACTGAGCTTTAAGATGACTTGTTTAAAAGTATGCTGATACAGATGGTCAGAGGTTTGGTGAGAAATGTTAATGGTGTATGTTATTTGAGTTATATACCACAGTTATATTTTATGCTGTACATGTAAAGCAGTTATGTAGGGTTATAGAGAGAGACTGGAGTTTTCATATTCTTACTGTTGGTTTTGAAGAGCTGTATGTTTGATGATGATTTAAATCAGAATTTCAACACTGAAAGAACCATACAAATATTAGAATCACAGAATACTAGAATGGTTTGTGTTGAAAGGAACCTTGAAGGTCATCTAGTTGCACCCCCCTGCCATGGGCAGGGACACTTTTCACTGGGCCAGGCTGCTCAGAGCCCCATCCAACCTGGCCTTGAACACTTCCAGGGATGGGGCGTCCACAATTTCCCTGGGCACCCTGTGCCAATGTCTCACCACCCTCACAGTAAAGAATTTCTGCCTGTCTCTTGGTATCAGATTTGTTAACAGTGTACTTAAAACTGTAAAATGCAGTGGCCATACTGCTTGTCATTTTATGTTTCTCCATGTAATAATGGTTCTAACTAAGTTGTGCTTTGCTGTAAAGTACGAGAATTTAAAACTGTCAGAAACATTTATGTGTGTTTTAGAACTTCCCAGTATGGCTATGCAGCCCCACTGCGTGCTTCAATACCATATGAAAGTCAATGAGAAAAGCTTTCATGTTTAAAAAAGCCCCTTTTGCAACAAAAAGAAAATATTATCTTGTTTTCTGCGGGGATTTGGGGGGAGGGGTTTGGTTTTGCTTTGCTTGACTAATAGCTAACTTTTTTCACAGCAAGAAATTCTTTATCAGTACCCCATATCTGAAGCATCCCAAAAACTGAAAAGTGTGAGAGGAATATTTCTCACACTGTCTGACATACTGGAAAATATTACTGATACCGAGATTATCAGGTAAAAGTATTTAAAATGTAATGTATTGCTATTTTTATTACTTTATACATACATCTACAGCAAAGATGGATTATGTATCAAGTTATAGACAAAACCAGAGTGACTCAACTTGTTTGCACAGTAACATTTTAACTAGAACAATGTGCCTGAAGTTGGACTGCTCAGCCTGCAGGTGCATTGATTTGGGGAAATTTCCTTGTAGTGGGTAGCAGTGACTAGGATTTTTAATTCAGTGAAGTTGTTTTTAACTTGTTTATACCTTCAGACTGTTTACAGAAATATTTCTGTTTTAATTTTTCTAGTTCCTCCCTTTTCTTATGTGAAAAACTGGTTCAAGTTGTTTACTGGAAAGAATCTGACAAGTTGCTCGTAATTGGCCTTCCTGAAGAAAAGTGAGTTTTAAAGAAAGGTTTTGTTTTCCTTTAAATTTTATTTTGTGTCCTCAGACTGTACTATTCTATCCAAAAAAAGGCAAGAAAGGGCTTACAATGTACTCTTATTACTAAAACTAGTTTTTATACCTGTGATTCCACTTTTTGACTGAGTTTATTCTCATCTTTTATATATCCATTGTTGTAGTTTTATTTGCATTTCCTCTGAAGGGAGTAAGATCTCAGAAATACTTGTAGGTTAGAAAACAGTAATATTTTAGGATATGGTAAATTCAAGTACTTCACAGAGACTGCTGAATAACATCAGTAATACTACACATTTATGTGTTCTAGGAGGACTACTTATTCATAGTAAAGATGTTATAACCATCGCTGTACATTTTAATTTTTATTTTTTAGAGTGCCACTTTCTCAGCTGAGGAACATGATTGAAGATGTTGTCAAGACCTTGACATTTATGTATGGTTCCTTGGACAGGTGAGTAATTTTCTTTTCACACATTTTTCATTGGTGCTCACTGAAAAAGACAAATGGTAGCATTAATTTTAATGTCTACATGGAATTTCTTTGCATGTTCCTTTACACTTGCATAAAAAACCAGAATTCTGTTCTTGATTTTTGCTTTCAGTCTGAACACTCCTAAGACAACTTTCTAAACAGTCTTTGTCACTTCAGAAAGTGTGTTCTTGATTAGGTTAAGTCATTCACATAATTTAAGTCACTGTGGCTGTCAGCAGCACTCTGCAAATGTTATCCTTTGTGTTCAAGCACTGTCTTTAAAACACACATATGAATCAGTGTTAAATTTTTAATAAAATAAACACCCTGGATTTCTCAATTCTCTTTGGCAGTGACTGTCTTTCACTGCATTTGGAAATCACTCAGAAAATTTTCAGTCTTGAACTGTAATCTAAATAAAATTGCCAAAATATTATTCATATGCTTGCATTCAGTTCAGGGTTAACATGTGTATGCCACAGAGAAAGAAAAAAAAGAAATCTTAGTTTCCAAAGAGATGAAACTGATATTTGACTCATCTTAAGTTGCTCTAAGACATCTACGATACCATACTTCCTTAGTTTGTTCTTTATTAGTAGGTACTGCATAGATATTAGCCTGGTGTGTTTTTCATGTTAAAAATGAATGTTAAAAATAAATCCAAATGTAGCATCATGCTGCAAAGAGATTTCTGTAGCACTGAGGGTTATATAAACAAGCTGCAAGTTTCTCAGTGTTATTCTAACTTGGAGTTCATGTTTGTTCAGTGCTTTTTGCCAGGGGGAAAATGTTTCTCGCCTGGATCATTTTTTCAACCTGTTCTTCCAGCGGGCACTTCAGCCCGCGAGGCTCAAGCCCAGTGCCAGCCCCAGTGCTCAGCACTACGAGACCTGCAGTGCCATGTTCCTGGACAATCTCCCAGGCCTGCGCTGGCTGACGCTGCCTCAGGAAACCAAGGTAATGTCGTTTTCAAGGCTCTCTGGAAAAACTTGTATATGAGAGACCAAAAACTCAATGCAAGTATCTTCTTCTGTTATTGTGTAATTCACCTTTGCCCATCCAAGACTACCCATTTCTTACCAGATCCTTTATTCAAGTTTGGAGCTACACTGTCATTCCCACAGGAAGCAGATTGCTATTATGAGTGTAGTTTGATGGCTTTAGACATATCTAGGAAGAGAATACGATGACAAAGGACTTAAAACTTTATTTAAAATATATACAAACACATCTCTAAGAACTAGCATATAGAGTAGGGAAAGCAGCCTCTGGTATGTAGCTTTATGTTTGATTTTGACCATTGAAGTATTTTTCCAGGTAGGAAATACTACTCCAGAAGCCCATAGTTTGTAATTTAGGAGTTATAAATGGCTGTTGCAGCATAAAAATAAATATCCACGTCATTTGTTTGACACATACAGGTACAGCTTTTCTGCACCATTCCACTGTCTGGTTACCTCCCAACTAGAAACTAAGTTGTGCATGAAGTAGTACTAAGACAAAAGGTAGATCACAGTAAATAGAATTAAAGCTGCCACTCGTAAACGTCATTTGCATGACTTTAGTATGTGTGCTTCTAGTTTAGGATAAAGTTAGTCTTGTCGTGGTAAAGTTTGGTTTTTAATGAGTATTTGCCATGATTTAATGCAAATAAAACAGCTGAGCAATTTTAAACTCCGAGTTTTCTTTCATGAATAGACCCAAAACATTTGTAAGTATGTAGCTAACATAGTTAAGGCTAATTCTAGTTATTAGACCATGATTTTTGTCTGAGTTGGCCATAAACTCCATTATCCAAACTTATCTCATTAGCAACAATAAAAGAAATTAACATTGTACTTACTAAACTTCATGGAAAATTGAAAGTGCTTTGCAGAATGGCATGGTGAAAAGACTGGGTTTGGATGTTCAAAATGACCTTTCTTCTGCAGTGGTATATTCTGTAATTTATAGAATCTTTATTTGAAGATAGTATTAACTAGGACTTTCCTGCATTTTTGATTTTTATGTTTAATAAGACCTCACTGTATAATTTTCATAAATGTGTTTGCAGGGGAAGGGATGAAGGGGTAAGTCTTTCAGCTTTACTATTGAGGGTTTGCAGGATGATTTCAGGTTTGCTGTGAATCAGTAATGAAGTTGCAATGGATGTTGCAAGTTGTGCATCAGTCAATGCTATGAGTTTCCAAACAGATTTCTGTTTGCTAGTGTGGCCTTCTCTGTTTTCTCATTTAAAGGATATTTGTCTCCTCCTTTATCTTTAGTTGCAGACTGATAGTTACTTATTTCTTTTTACCTTACCCTATTGTATGAGTCCAGATACATTTTTGCTAAACATATTGAGGACAATATTGAAATTAAGAATAATAATTGAAAACTTGGTTGTGTTTCAGTTAGGGGCAGCCTGTTAATGCAGCCTACGAAGTTTGTAATTACATGGTTTACGTTCTTTTCATTAAGTACCACATTTCTGTCATGAGTTTCAGTGGCTAGTACCATGTTTCTTGAAGTACACTTAATAAAACTTAGATTAACCAGCAGCTCTTGTAGTTACAGAAATACGGACACTTAAAGCCGTTTCAGTAGAACAGAGATAATGTATGAGAAAGTTTTAGCAATTTCCATAGAGATGAAAAAAACTAAATCCATTGTGTAAAAGATTTTTTGGATAACTGTTGGATGCACTAGTATGCCAGAGTTGAGATTTGTTCTAGACGTTGTGTTTGAAAGCACGCTGAAAGTAAGAGTGACACCTTCTGCATGCCAAACACTGCGTGTCACAGGCACACAAGGAGAGAAGCTGTACAGTTTCAAAGAGCAGGGAGACAGACAGCAATTAAGAAGGATTTTTCTTTAATCTGATGGCTCAGGGTGTTCTTGATATTTGATGTTCCTATTGAAAAGTAGGCATAAATTTTTATCCACCCTCTTTTTGCTTGTGACTTCTAATCTGAGACCAGCAGGAGAGGAAATTAATGTGTTTGAAATGTCTATTAAGAAGTATTGTTTAAATATTTCAGATGGAAATTGACACAGCATTGAGTGATTTGGAAGCAGCTGACTTTGCAGAGCTGGTAAACATCTTATTTTTGTTTGCATTACACACTATCTCTTTGCCTTGGTGTCATATTCAGTGGTTTAAAAAAGCACTAATTCCAAACTCACCCACTTTTTCTAATCAAGTGTGAGTCAAAGCAAAGGAATACTGTATTACTCTTTTAAGATAGCTCGATTTACCCATTGTATTTATCCTGAGTTTCTCTCCATGGTTAATATTACAGCGTATTATAATCCTATAGGATTAATCACTAACTTCATATCATTTAAGTCCATGGGATATCTACAAAAATGCTTTCATTTCAACACAGCTGATTATCGTTACATTTCTTCTTTGTGTAAATAACTGTCTCCTTCCCAAGCAATTGTGAATAAACCTGAAAACACCTGTGGAGCACTGAGAATTTAAATCTTCCAGCGTACAGCAATCACAAATTATGCTTATTTTTAATACTGTTAAAGGAGACTGTAGTAATTTACTGAAGTAACTCTTGCTGTGCAAGGTGTAAACATTGAAATTTCAGCTTTACTTTATCATGAAAGAGATCTCCTAAACTCACGTTCCAGAACAGTTACTTGAAAATTCTGTTCAAAAGAGAACTGTTCTAAACAACTGTTCTAAACAACCTAGATGATTATTTACAGAAAGCAGTGTTTGTAAGTTACAGTTTATTGCACAGAAATTGACTGCACCACTTAATTTAAAATACAGTATATCCATTTAAACATAGTGTTACTAATCAGAGAGAACTGGGCATTAAAAGATCAATGAATAGGTATATTTTGGGTAAAATGTCAATTACTGGAAAAAAATGCTTTGACTTGAAAGTTTTACTCTATGAGGGCCCCTGGTGTCAATACTTATGCTGCAGGTACTTTGCTGTTAAGAACTGTGAGAATGAGCATATCCTAACAAAAACAGTTAATGGACACATAACAATTAAATAGGAAACTTGTGTTTTTAAACTGAAATTTTTGGAGAAAATTGTAATGATATGAAAATCAGTAATGGAGGCTAAAAATTTGGTATTTCCCTTTATTGCTCAGTATTAACTGCTACACTGGTAATGAGAGGTGGTCAAATATGAAAATATTAAATAATGATTACAATTTACCAGAAGTAGTTCACTTTCATTTGATAAAATAAAAATTGTGAATTAAAAATTATACAATTTTTTTCCCCCAGTCTGAAGATTATTATGGCATGAGAAGACTATATATGCTTTTGGGCTCCTGTCTCTTCTACAAGGTAGTATTAATGATTAAGACGTAAAGACTAGGAAAATGCATCTAGAAATCTAATTTAGTGATGGACTTACCCTTTTCAGAGCCTCACAAATAAGAAACAAATTTATGACTACATCAAACATCTATTTCTAGTATCAGATCTAAAACTCAAACACCGTAACATAAAAAAACTGTCAGGAAATGATACTGTATGATCAGTAAGAACAAAATACTTATTTGAAACTGGAATTTTTTGTTGTATGATCAGAGGATTGGAGAGGACAGTAATAAAGCAGTAAGAGTCTGTAGGATATTCCGATAGGATTTTTTTTTATTCACTGCCATTTTTCCATAGCAAGTGATCTATCTTTAATGTCTTTAAATCCAACACTTGGAAAATTGTATCAACAGCTTTTTTCACCTTGGCCTCATTAGTAAATTTATTTAGTAAATATGGACGTGTAATCAGCAATATATCACCTTTGATAATTTGCATACATGCTGATGGTTTATTTGTTTATATTTCAGTATTTTGAGTCTTCAGATGTGGTGCAAAACCTCAGTGTTATCTGTTGTACAGGTGTATACCAAAAAGACTGCCTGTAAGCAGAAGCTTAAGATGACAATGCATGTGGAGCCGGGATACCTCTATATAAAAAAGTACTCTGAAATGATATGTGGTGATGTTGTATTTCTTACTGAATTCACTTCCTTTTCTGTGTTTAATTAAGGGTTACTTGATTGGTAATCACTTGCCAAAGGAAGATCTTATTGATATAGGTTTATATTGTCGGCACTATTGTCTGTTACCCTTGGCAGCAGAACAGAGGATTGGTCAGTTAGTGATTTGGCGGGAAGTATTTCCACAGCATCATATCCAGCCATGTGAAGGCTCAAGTTCTGCAGGATACAGAGAACCTGAAGCAAGATACTTCTTACTGATAGTTGGCTTGGTAAGTTAACAATTGCAGTATGCCCATTCTCTGGGGCTCTTTTTTGCTGTTGTGTCTTGCCTGTTGTTCACTAAGAAAGAGAACACTTTCCATGCATTTTATTTGGTAATTTTACAAAATACATATATTGTAGTTGTTTTATGGGGTAGCATTTTTCAGAGTAGCATTGTTTATACATCTGCAAAGGTTGCAAAATATAAGTATCTATTCATGTTGATTTTATGCTTTTTCACTTCAGTTGAAAGTATTTTTACCTTCATGAGCTTGTCTTTTCAGACAACTCATTTCAGAAATGTATCTGGTTTTGGTTTTTTAAATGTGGACTCCCTTTAAAGAAAACAGCTAATCAGTTTGTAAACAATAACTTTTACATTTGTGTCATTAACACAGTAACAGAAAGATCTCTGTGGACATGATTTGATTAGAAGAAAATAACTCCTCTGGAGATGAGGAAGGACTGTTGAATACAGTGCTGTATTCAAGTCTCAGATGAGATATAACACACACAGCACATACTGTATATTAAATCAAAGGCTAACATTGCTACCTTCATATTTTCAGAGGCACTTCATGCTGTGTGTCCTGCTAGAGGCAGGAGGCTGTGCATCCAAAGCTATTGGGAATCCAGGACCAGACTGTATCTATGTAGATCAGGTCAAAGCAACCATACTCCAGCTGGAAGGAATAGATGCCAGCATAGAGGAAAGGCTGGATTCTCCTTCAGTTCCACCTTTAGCTTGTGCTGACTGGTTCCTTCCTGCAACACGTGACAAATTGGAGAGCTCAACCACCTCACCCATCCTAAGCAAGATACAAAACACTTGCAAGCCAGCAAACACTCCATCGAGCAGAAGGTCCCTGTTTGGGGACTCTTCCCTAGTGACACGGAAGCCAAGCCCTCCAAGAAACAGTGGAGGACCCCAACAGGGTAACGAAGGCCCTGCAGAAGATGAAAGCACTAATCCACAGCCTGTGGTGGATCAGGTCTGAGAACAAAGACAGAAAATTCATAAGGTTCTAGTGGGCTTGGGGAAGGTGGTAGTTCTTTAAATATAAAAGAATAAATTTAAGAGTCCCTGAATTCAGTAAAAAATACTTCTGTTGCCTTGGGAAGCTTTGGATCAGCCTCAGACCCATCACGTGGTTTTTTTATTATTGCTTGTAAATATTTGGGGTTTTCACATGGCTGAAGTGGGCCATTGGAATCAGCAGAAAGAACTGGAGAATATCCCTGAAATAATAATAATGGTGTAAACTTAAGTTACCAGGACAAATTGCTGTACAGTTGTGCAACTGCTTCTAACCCATTTTAGTCTAAAATAGACTATAGAATACATTTATATGTTTGGACCTTTTTAAAAAATGCTACATTATTTTTTTCTAAGTAGGTGATTTGTTGGTTTGATTCTGTTTATCCTTTAGCTGTGTTTTCTCTGTTATTTCATCTGTCTGCTTGTTTTTCAGGCCACTAGAAAAAAACACACCCTGCCAAATCCATTTCATTTAGGAAACCTCAAAAAGAACCTTTCAGAGAAAGATACAGAACTTCTTAATGCTATCAAGTAAGAAATTATTTTTTAATTTATTATTAATATTAGTTCAATTTTAGGCCATACTTGGATCATTTTTTGAATATACACACATCACAGAAGTTCCTGTATAATGTTATTCTAGCCAAAACTTCACTATGCAAGAATTATCAGAAATGAAGCTCTTAAATTGAGAGCTTAATTAAACAAAAATATATAAAATAATACAATAAAAGCCTGTTTGTGAACAATGTGTCACTATTGTATGCACATATACCATATCTGTGTGTCCTTGAAGGTTCAAATAAAAGTTCTGGGCCACATATACATAAACTATGCTTCCCTGGTTTCTCTAGGTAGGTATACAAAGGACAAAGCTTTTATTTCTCCTTCCCTTTTCTTTGGGGGCAAATTTTGAGAACACAAGTGCAATACCTAACTAGTACTATGATTTTTTGATTTTTTTGTTAGTTGTTTTCCTAAATGAGTATTGACAGTCCAAAGCAGCAGGATTTCCTTGGTGTAAAGATCAGAACCTTTTGAATGCCTGTGTCCATTGTTGTAGTCTATTATAGTTAGCAGCAAAACAATTCTGTCTTAAGAAACAAAGTATATGTTGATAAACTGAAATTTCTTCCAAAATTATTTTAATAATAAATTAATTCTGATTTATTTTTTTTAAGGTTGACATCTGGTCCTGAGAATACCCTCTTCCACTATCTCTCTTTGGAAACGATGCAAGGAATCTTTATTACTCCAACTCACAAAGAAGTAGCACAGCTCGGTGGCGCCATCCACCCTCAGTTAATCGAGAATTTCTACCGGTGCTGCCTTTCAATTCGTTCCATTTTTCAGCAATCCATGAGGAAAGAGGTACAGGAACTTTGCTTTTTGTCTCTCTATTTACATTCTCAACTTAGTATTTCAAGATTGTTTTCACTTCATTATTTCAATGCTTGACTGTATGTGCATGTGTGTAATTTTTAAAGCTCCTGATATTACTGTTATGGGCAGGTTCTCAATTTATGAGATAATCTGTTCAGATCAGTCACTTTGTATTCAATGCACATTTTTATTTTGCTAAAAGTCAGCTTTGCTAACTGCACAGTTGATTTTTACTGACATGAAACAATTTTCTGCACTAAGGAAAGATACAGGAAGGGTTGTTTATTGTGAAGTCTCTATGAACTATGAGTTATTTAGACTATGCTTTATTAATTTAATCCAAAGCATATTTAAGGAAATGTGAGACACTCAGACAAACATTACCTGTTTTGCTTATCAGCTGCTGAGATGCATTTCGCTTTTTCTTCCACCATTTTTGAGAAATTAAGACAGTGGTGATGTCTTAACCATCTTTTCTAGATCTTCAGCCCCCACATCTTCAGTATTGTAGGCAATTGAAAATTGTGGTTTCTACTTCTGCATATGGCAGACATAAATTCCTTGAGATTTTTTTCCCAGAAAACCTTTTATTTCACCTTTGAAGCAACTGATTGGAGTAGGAGTTTCATCTGCAGATCCAGAGATGAATGGAACTTTTAAGGTTTATTGAAAAGCTTTGTATAAAACGTGGCTCTAAAAGCTCAGCAAAACACAAAAATATCTTTATTTTCTATACATTTTATGCCCTCATACTGAGTAATAGTGACAACATGTTCTGAGCAAAGTGCTTCAGCTGTTTGTTTACATAAAGAAATTCCTGCCTGGCCAAGTTTATTCAATGGACTTCTACTATCACAGTTCTTAATTAGGGAGGCACACTGAGAAAGAAAGATGAGAACTTTAGGTGTTGCAACACACTTTTTTAAATGAGCTGTAGCATCTCAGATGTCTTAATAGAGAAACAGTGTTCAGCTAGAAGGAAAAAAAGTAAAAAAAAGGAGCATGTGTTTCACTCCAAGTTGTGTAACAATGGAAAAGCCTTTTGATGCCAAAGTAACAAAACTATGGAGAGAAGAATCATGTAAGCAAATTAGTTACATCTTTTAAGCCTGGCTTTTTGACAGCAATGTCATTCATCAGAAAGTCTTGAAGAAATGACGTAGTTATATTTGCTAGTGTTTATGTGAACATTTCATTCTCTACTATCACTTCACCAATTGTTTTACAGAAAAAGGCAGGCAGTGGGATTTCAGAATTTAGTAAGGCAGCTGAGGACCCAGGTCTGGTAAGAGAACATGGAGTTTTGTTTGAGTGCTCTCCTGATAACTGGACTGACCAAAAGAAACCACTACCAACAATGAATTACTGGGTTGTGGGGTAAGTTTAAAGACAAATTTCCTCTCTGCCTTTCAATTCTGAGTATGCCATTGTACTCTTAAGAGTAAATTCAACTGTAGCACATCACAGAAATGCTTGAGCAGACTGACTGAGGTAGCTTTAACTGGGGACTTGCACTGGTGTGAAGTTCCACTTTTAACTGAGGGGAGCGCTACCAGTGTGAAAACAGCATGGAGCTGGTAGCCTTTGCAGGGGGGAGGAAAGATGTTTAAAGAGAAAAAACAAAAGCAGTTGTTTCCCACCAGGAATGTACATAACTGCAGTTTCTGTGAAAAAATTAAAATCTTTAATTTAAACGTTTAAAAAATGTTTATGCTACTGTTGATATCTTCTAAAAAGATACACAAGGTTATGCACAGATATTAACAGCTTTCCTATTTTAGCTCTTTTCCTAAAAGAGCTCACTGGAGTAGTATGTGGGAATGTACCTACCCAGATGTATTAAGTTTAGAAATTAATACATTTTTGAATAGTGGGAGTTGCTCACAAGGACCTTGAGTGCAGCCTGTACCACAAAAATAGATCCTGAAAACCTGAAGATTTTTTCCATGCACAACTTTGAGAAAACTGAGCAGAGAATAACTTGATTTAAAAATCAAATGCAGGAGAGACACTGAAATTTGCCATCTGTTTACACAGCAACTGGTTTTAACTTCTTACTGAAACCTCAGCGTGCAACCAGAATTTATCATTTGAGCAGAAAAAAAAATAATAAGTCTAATGATTTACTTATTTTTATTTTTTCTTTTCCCCAGGAGACTCATTCTACATCCAAAACCTCAGGAATGTTATGTCTGTTTTCACGACTCAGTCACAGAAGCTGCTGTTGAACTGGCCTTTAAACTGTCCTTTGGCTTAATTACATAGATGAGCTTCCTGGACACTCATCCTTCATGGGAATACTCTTTAAAGTATTCAATATAAAGGGAAATTAACTCAATTTGGGTGCCCACCCATGGTGTATCTTTGAAATGCTTTAGAAAAACATAAATATGTTGTGGTACGACATAGGTAAAATTTATGTGGCAATTCTAATAATCTCATCAATTGACTACTTAAAAATATTTCAGAGAACCAAGGTTTCTGTTTTATATATTGTCAAATTTTTTATCCTGATCATAACTTTATTTTATGAAAACATCACATAATTTGCATAGTCACTGCTGTCAGTGCACAATATGGAATGAAGAAATGATAAGCTGATCCTCAAAGTACTCTCCGAACATCTGGCAATTGGTGATGAAGGGAAAACAAAGTTTACCAATTAGTTAAAATTTTGCACCTCCTAAGGGCCTGGAAAATACTGAATGTTTTCAGTAGCATTGTGTTGATCAACACAGAAAGAAGTCTCCTAAGACAATTTATGGCACTTAGCCTCACAAAAAGAATGGCTAATTATGTTTGCCAGTATGCTCTCCTACACACTTCAAGGACTATAGTGTGGTTGATGTTTTACTTGACTTCATGAGTTTTAACTATTAATAATACTTATATTTGTTAAAATGCAATTTTGAAGACACAAAGAAAGGTGGGGGCAGGGGAGATGGTTTTAAGACTTCTGCATGGACTTGGCTTATTTTATATTCCTAATTTCTTAATAAAACTTTGTATTTGTTAAACAACAGTAAAGCATTAATTTATTTTTTACTCTACTGTTTATTCAACCATAATTTGTTTAGTTAGATCTTCTACAATTTACAGCTGGATATTACAAAACCTGTTAGGTTATATCCATGTAAGGCAAGAGTAGGCAAGATGTTTGCAAAATCAGAATTCTACAAAATTCAGCTTACCTACAAATCATTAAAATATTTGTAAATTACAAATCAGCTGCTCCTAAAGCTTTTTTTACTTAAGTTTGGTTTAAACTGTAAGATTTTGGGGGTCTTTTTATCCCCAGCCAGCATATTTAGTTCTGGTCATCTGCACATTTCATCGTGTTCCATGTCAACAGTGCACTTTTTTTCTTTCTACTGTTTCTACGTGCTTTTCATAAAATGCGTAACTAGAGTTGCATTTTGAACAACAGGATCAAAGTTTAACTGTTCAGGAAAGTAAATTCAGTTCCACAGGCTGTCATGACCAAATCTTTAGTTCTTGTTTTCACTGGTAAGCTAGAACTGTCAGGAATAGTTCTAAAACAGTCAATCAAATGCTTGTAAGAGCCCATTCTCTTGGAGTGATTCACAGCTTGTCTTGATCACTCAACAGTGGCTTTAGTTCCAAGCAGTAGAAGTCATAGGCCTGAAGATTAAGCATATGATTGAAGATTTAGCCAATCAGCTCTCTCCAGAATTTATGATTCCTAGCACATGAGCAATAGTATTTCACTTTGAGACATACAAAACTGAGTTACATCAGTACTGTGTTAGATTTGTTCCCCATCTGTAACTTCATGTGAGATTTACTCTGAAAAATAAAAATATGTAATTGTATGGATGGCATCAGAACAACACGTTTGAAAAGTCTAAAATATGTGAGGCTTGGATATTAGATTTCATAGTAAATGGAAGAACGAACATATAGCTATCCTTGGTGCACTGCTTTTAGCAGGTGTATGTGCACAGAAGTATGTATCTGTATGGAAAAAGGCAATTTTGCTGATATTTGTCTCTTGTTTCAGCTTTTTAAAGGCTGGGCTACTTTGTTTGAATGCTTTAGAAAGAGGGCAGCTAACTTCTCCAGATCCTTGTGTTCAATCATACAAGGTTACTCTGCTGCCACTTACTGGGTCAAACTGGGTTTGACTCAGCTGGGCAAACACACAAGTGAGTCTCTGCCAAAGAAACACTCTGAATATGTAGATGTGTGTGTAGAAAACAAGAGGTGGAACTCCTTCAATACCCATCAGCTGTTTAGCTTGGCTTGCTCCTTCACAAGAAATTTTAAACTGAGGGCATCTGAGGCTGGTACAATTCTTATACTCAATGCAGTGTAGTAGCCCTGCCTCCTCAGCTCCATTTAGCTCCTTAGGCGTTTATCTTAGAGTCCAGAGGAACCCTTTCTTTAATTTAGAAGAATAACATAATTTAAAAAGTGCTACCAAGTTTTTGATACCTCTATAAACCATTTGACATTGCTTTAATATGGAGTGTGAACACCCCGTATGGCGGCCAAAATGCATAGGCAAAATGCTTCAGGAAAGCAATTTCTACACATTACTGTGAAATACTCTGCTACACTGTACCTTCCATAAGTATGGTATCTCTAGAGTTGGAAAGTTAGGAGGCTGAAAAGGTAAGCTTTTCTCACTGTTACTAATGTTTCACTCGCAGTTTGAGATCTTCTTGTGCTGACACCAAATTCATACACTGTTGGTAGGTGTCAGAAAAAATCCAGATTTCCAAAACCAAATGCTTGAAAAAGAAAGGACCTGAAAAGGAAGGTTTTGGACCTTTGTTACAGCTTATACTACTAAATAGGAGAGATATTGTACAACATACTTGGTGTAGTATAA
This sequence comes from Campylorhamphus procurvoides, assembly GCA_013396655.1. NCBI lineage: Eukaryota > Metazoa > Chordata > Aves > Passeriformes > Dendrocolaptidae > Campylorhamphus > Campylorhamphus procurvoides. Next base: position 896,215 of record WBMV01006934.1, read on the forward strand.
GCTTCGGAAGTTCTGAAGTTTTTGGTTATTTTTAAAGAACCATTTCTTAGTAGGATTTTTGGCACTGGTGATTTAGGAAATGTTACACAGTATTTCCAATCGCAGGCTCTAAAATTTGCTTTGAAGGACAAATACAAATAGACTTTCATGTCCAAAGTAGATAAAGAAAAACAGGTAAATAATCTTTTGCATATTAGTTGTGTGTAATAAACAAAGTAGATCTGGTGAAGAGCTGTACAATTCTTTCCCTCAGCATGCATTGGTAATTGTTGGTACATTGATCCAGTTTTATAATTAGCTTGTTTTCTAACAAGAGGAAGAGTCATTGTGGCTTACTGTGCAGCTTAAGTAAAAAAAGTAATAAAACCTGTTTTTTGATCTTTAATGATTAATGACATTGTGAGGTGCATGTAAATGTCCATTTAGATGGATTCTTGAAAGACACAAAGGTCGACACCCATGGAATTAATTACAAGAAACCATGGTCTTGGAATATGAAATGGTGATATTGGTATTTGGCAAATTACATAAAACCCATTCATATCAGCAGAATGGAAAATAAGTTCTTCATACCTAATTTAATATGAAAATAGATGGAAAATCTTCATTTGTCTGTGTCTTAGGTTTTCTCTTTAGGGTTTCTCTGGTTAGGTTTTGATAATTTAAACAAAAATGCAGTGTTCTGTGCTTTCTCTTGTTGACAATTCTTTACTGTAATGCCAGAAACTTTTCTTGCCACAGACTTTTCTGGTAGTGCTGACCAGGAGAAATTCTGTCAGTCATTAGCGTTTGATTAATATCCTTGTATTGCATGCGAATTCTTAAACAGTCCTTTCTCAATTACAGTCATTTTGTATGTAAAGAGTTTAAGGTGGTTTTATTTCTTTCTTTCCTTACAGTGGAAGAAGTAAAACATGCATTATGTAAATAACACTGTTTATAGTTCTTCAAATCTCCCTTCTCCTGGAAGTGCTTCCAGATGGCTTACATGTGTATGACTCAAATTTTAGAAACATTCAACAAATAACACTCAAGATTAATTTCCTTAGAATTATAGCATTTAGCAAAGTGGCATACCCATTGCTGAAGTTCAGGATCTTTGGATGCTTTCTTGTATGTTTTGTTCAGGATAGGGAATGGGATACAACAGCCACAGTGGTGTTGTTACTGAACCAGCAAATAAAAAGTGATTTGGGGTACATCCACATGGTCTGCATTTACTACACAAGAAGTACCTGTGATGTAGTTTAAGTCAACACAGCTGTTCTTCTACTGGGATTAACTTTTACAAGTGGAAACTTCGAAATACCCCAATATAGAAATTACTCCCATGTTTCTTGATTATTTTGTAAAGAATACAACGGTCTAGGTAAATCTGGTTATTCATGTTTTAAAGTTTCATTTAGTATCTATAACAAAGATCAGTGTTCTAGTATTGTAATACTGTATTTTCATAACTGTATAATACAATTCTTGTGTTTCAGTTTTGGAAGGTGGTTTTGGCAAACCTGACTTCTGGCAGAGCAGCAGGAATAACATCCCTGTGTGGTGTGTGCGTGTCACACATCACACAAGCTCATGTAGCTGCTGATACTGGGAAAGGCAGTGAAATCTCTGCAGCAGCAGTTCCAGTTTTACCTGATGGGCCTCAGGTATTTATATTTACTTCATTTTAGAGGTAGACCAATATAAAACAGTATCTGCATTCAGTTACTTAAAAATTTACTAATATGCAATTGCAAGCATAAAAGTAATAAGAAATGTACAGTCTTCAAAGAAGAGGATGAAGTTGAGCGAAAGATTCTCTGGAAACAGTGCTATAGCACAGCTCTCAACATTTTGTGGTTTATTACATTCTGTAGGGAATGAATTTTGCCAGCATTGAATGCAGAAATTAGAGGAGTTTATTTTTTGCTAACCTATGGTTGTATAGGGTGTCATTTAAAGAGTTAATGACCATCTTTGTTCTGTATCAACAATATCAACTGAAATTTTTTAACAAAGATTTTGAGTATTTTATATCTCTAGATACATTTAATTCAAATAAGTAAAATTAATTTCCTGAAAACAGGGTTTGGAAGGCTTTGCAGCAGAGAGAGAAATCTCTCTGATTGTTGGCTTTCCTGATTTGCCTGCAATGGGACAAGTTAACTCCAGCTGCTGTCTGTACTGTGCAAGGTTGCCACATTTGTATCACCTGCCCAGGGCACACCTGACACCTCAGGCTACAAGCTGAGTGTTAAAGAACTCTGTGAGATAGGGGAGTGTTCCTGTCTTCTCACCAATGACTCACCTCTGATAACTCCGCCCTGGGAGGCATGAGGCATCACCACCTTCACAACCAGCCTGAGGGGCTAATGGGCCATTAGGGACTGGCACAGTAGGCAGTTGCAATGACCTAGACCATCAAAGATTCCAAAAATATCCCATGACTCACACAGTAAATCACCGTTTGTGAAACTCCCTGCCCTGGGGGAGGTACTGGGCATTCCCACCTGAACCTGAGCATAGATAATCTTTGGGTTTGGGGACTTCTGGTACCACTCATGGAGGAATCCAGAGGAGGACCAGAACCTCAACAGGACTTCGACTGCCACCTTCAATAACCCTGTGACCATCATCCTCACCAACAGGTTACCCTTTCCTTTTACTCTGTACTCAGGGGGACCACGTGGCGGTCGGCACAGGGGCTAGGAAGCACCATTCTGTTCATGCCCTAGGGTGCTGGGTTATACATCTGTCTTTGCCAGTTAAAACCAGTTTGTATCATTGTATTTATTCTAATCTTTTTAGTAAATTGTAACTGACTTATAATGTCTCTTGAGTTGGGTTCACTTCTCCTGCTGGTTTACCTTTAAACCAGCACACAAAGGGCAAGACAATTCATACATAAGGATTCTGCTGAATGAGAACAATATCGGAATGGTAGTTACTTGACCTGGAAGTGTTTTAGCAAATGGAATCACTCTCTGTTTGAATAAATTATGTTCAGCCATCCACATGTCTTGATATCCTTGTTATGCTTTGTTAATAAGGGGACAAAACAAGGATCTACTCTGTTTAAATGTTTTAGTTGTGCAAGTAGTTTGTACTAAAAAGGAGGGTGTCTGTAATGCATAACAAAATGCATCCATTTCTTTATTGGTTGCTGCTGAGCGACAGTTCAAGGACCCTGGTGGCTATATTATTAAAATTGCAGACAGATGGACTTCTGGTCTGTACCAGCAGTTTTGCATTTCAGGACACCAGCCCTTCTATTTTGAATGTTTTAACACCATTAAGGCAGCTTTTACAAACAAAAATGAACACATTTTAAATCTTTATCATAGTATTCTAAGTATTTACTATGAACTAAAGAGTGTTAGTTACAGCTTTTCTATTTGCAGTTATTTGAGCTCAACAGACTATTACTGAAGAGCCAAGTCATTTTACAGTAGGATTAACAACAGAATTGATCAAAATTATACTTCTTATCTTCTGGATTTGACATACATTTTACAGAATTTGTGCAGCCTTCCATTTTCGTTTTGTAAAGGTACATTCAGTTCACAGCCTGGTGACAGCTTTTAGTAGAAAACCAGGATCTGTTTTCTTTTTCCTGCTCAGAAGCCATATTTAGAGTAAGAAAGGTTTGTGGGTAGAAAAATATCCTTTACTAGCTCAGCCCATACAGGTAGAAAAATAATTTGTGTGGCACAACTGTTCTTCAGGTGTGATGCAGAATCAGAAATAGCCAAAGCTCAGTACAAGCTGAGAGTTACTTCTCATGGACATTACTTGTAATGGATATGACAGTGAATTATTAGCAATTAATATTGGATCTTGTTGCTACAAATGCTTTTGAAAAATCAGGACCTTGTTCCCTGTATCCCTGAGGACATTTTGCCATGTGATAATAGAAAGGAATTGTTAGTTCCAAATTATCTGTATGTTTTTGTTTCAAGAATCTCTTCTTTCAGGATTCCAGGAGAAGAAAAGAAATTCTGAATAAATGTTGTCCTAGAACTTGCTTAGGTAATTTCAAAAAAATCCCAGGGACGCTTCAATTCTTACGTAATGCCTGCAAACCTCTGGTAATCTGTCCTAAAGAACAGAGACCTTGAAGCTTACACATCTTCCTTTCAGACTAAATATCTGCTTTATCTGCTCTATGAGCAGCAGGTCTGCAGTTCACGCTGTTTCTACTCATAAGTCCTCGTAATTAACTTACCACTAGGATAAAGAACATAATCAAGATTATTAAAAACAAATTATAATTATATGGAATAAGATGACAGGTTTACTAACATAAAAAGATGAGACTGTGAAAATTTATATATATGTTGTGGATGTATAAATATATTTGGGGGGATCCCTGTTTAATTCATGTAGTTCTGAAGCTTCAGGTACAAATGAAGCTGATTAGTATGATTTTTAACAATTCCTTATCATGCTGCTTATTCTGATCCAAGTGGAGGCCCTGAATTAAATACAGCACTTTTTATTTTTCCAGTTAAAACTGTATTTTCCAGATGGGATAACTTTCCACAATAACAAGCACACTACAATTGCTGGTTTCAGCAAAGTTTGTTTCTGTCAGCTAAGGAGTGATAACCATTACCAAATAGCCTTTCATTTGCATATATTCAAAACAAAATATGTTAAATTGTTTTTAGGTGTGTTACTGCACTTATTCATATAGATTATGTGAATATATATTTTATATGTGTGTATCACAATGGCCTAAATAGGCAAGATTGTCTTTCTGCCATTGTGGAGAACCTAGAACCTTACTGTGACATTGCAGGTGGATTTTAGATGTAGCTAATTTAAGCTAAAACTTCAGCATTAAGTAAAAAAAAAAAAAAAAAAAGTATCTTCTCTCCAGTAGAATTTGACATAAAGAGGGGGATTTGGATTCATCTCTCAAAAAAAAAAAGTGTACATGTTTTTTGCTAGTGAAGACAAAACCCAGCTGGTTCCTAATACAGCCCTTAATATGTTTTACAGGACTCTGCTGATCACTAATGAACTGCAATCTACTTGGTACAAAAATATTTCAGTGATACTACAGAAGAAAAAAAAATGAACTGTGTAAGTTTTAATAGCATTGAAACAATTCAGAGCACCCTTAGGACTGGAGTGACCTCATTTAATTCCTAAGCCTTCTCCTTGCCCAGCAGAGCTTAAAAGAAGCATCAGAAAAAGGATCACAGCTTTTCTAAATTTAGGCATTGGAACCAGTTAACAGAGCATGACACCAGATAAATATTTATTAGTCAAAAGATCACTCCCTTGGAGTAAGCAAAACATCAGGAAAAAAGTTCCTTAGTGTTTTTTACTGTAGGAAGACAGTGAATCCAAGAAAATACTTACTTGCGTCGCTTTTCAAATTCTCATTGTTTCCATTTTATTCATACTGAATGTTATGCATCATGAATTTTAAACTACTCCTTGTCCCTGAATATATCCAGGTAACCACAGTTTCCCTGGGCTATGAGCAGAGCCCGTGGTGTGTGTATGGATCTGCCTGGGGCAGCTTCTACCTGAACCACAGTAAAAAGAAAACTCATTTCTCACCTGTTGATGTGTTCTCATGGTATTTGAAAGCACAAGTCAGGATAGCAAAGGAGTTCATGTTTGTGGGTTTTTTTTAAATTGGCATTAAGAAATACAGCTGTTAACTTTTCTCCCTGTCCCATCTCAAACAACATTGAGAAGGCTCTCATCTGGCTGGCAGCATTTTAAGCCAAAACATAGCCCAAAAATATAGAGACCCAAGCACTTAAAAGTTTGGAACACTTAATACAGTACTTCTTGAGAAAATTTAAAATGGCTTATCTCAGTATTGAGGATAAATCTTAACATGTACATAAATGAGGAGACTTTATTTCTGAGGTAGTAATTTTCAACAGGGAAAGGAAAAAGAAACCAAACCTTGTGGAGTATTGAGTCCAAAAGAAGTATTTAAGAGGCTTTTATGTAAATGTCTGTTTTCAAAGAACTGAAGGCTAGCAGAATTCCTAACATTTCTCCCCAGCCGTTGAGTTTCACATGAAACCCCCAGCTCATGGAGTTTGTACAACTATTTTTTTACTTACTAAAAAATCAGATGTAGCCCCTGGGCCAGGAACTGGAAAGACTTGGACAAACCCAATTTCGAGATTGCTACAGTGGCAGTAGATGACGGGAGGGGAGAGATGCTCAGGCAAGTCTGTGCTTGATCTGACTTAAGTGAGTTTTGTTCATACAGGCAGGCTGGGTATCATGGCACTGAAGTACACAAATAAGGCTATTACAAAATACTCTTAAGAGTTTGGCTTACCCTACTTAGGTTCTCATCTCCAGCTCTTGACAAAGCAAATAAAAATCCATTGGCTCTTTCTGGTCGATTGGTACAATTTCAACTGGGCCTGGCTTAGTGAGGTTGCACAGCCCCACAGGAGTAGTTGCACACAATCTCTTGGCCTTCAGTTTCTATTCAGTCAGGAGCCATCCTCAGGTGGTGCTGCAATATGTTGAATCACTGGTTTTGGAACATGGTTGGAAAGAGCAGAGCAGAAACCAGAGCTGGGATCTGTCTCCCTGGCTCTGCAGATGGAACTGGACCTGGTTTGCTTTTCTGATTCCAACACTAGCAAATGAGGTGGTTAGTGCTTATATAATAATTGTCTTACATGTAACTCTGGGTAACAATGGTTTCTCTTGCTTCTGGAGGTTTTAGGAAAA
>WBMV01006934.1:903360-945281 GCA_013396655.1 Campylorhamphus procurvoides
CGCTCCGCAGTGGGGGAGCGGCGGGCGCGGAGCCGGACCCACTCCCAGCCCCAGTCCCAGCCCCAGCGGAGCCGCGGCGGGCGCAGGCAGTAGCGGGCGCAGCCATGTCTGTGGTGGGCATCGACCTCGGCTTCCTGAACTGCTACATCGGCGTGGCGCGGAGCGGCGGCATCGAGACCATCGCCAACGAGTACAGCGACCGCTGCACCCCGTGAGTAGCGGCGTCCCCGGGGCCTGGGCCCGCCCGTTCCCCCCGCCGGTCCCCGGGGACGCGGCCCCCTCGGCGCCCTCCCCGCCAGTCCCCCGGGCGCTCCAGCCCAGCCGGCGGGGAAGATGCCGCTTCCCGGGAACAGGCGGGGCGTGTGCCGGGCTGGAGGTTGCCCGGGAAACACTCGTGTGTCTGTCTGCGTGTCCCGGCTCTGTGTGTCCTTGAAATCCCGCGCTGTGCTGGGGGGGGTGCCGCACGGCTCCAGAGGCACAATGGGCATTTATTTCTGTCCTTGTTACGCTTTGGTTTGGGATAGCCAAAAAACTCGGTGGAGTGCGTGTGTTTCCCCAACTCTGGAACGGCTGCCAGGGCTGGAAGCGTTTTCATTAACAATTACATGATGGAGTGGTGGCGAGACTGGGGAGGAGGAGGTTGATTCACCAGGGAAACAGGGAAGTGGCGCGATGAGTTCTCTCATTAAACCTGTTCTTACTTGCACCGCATCTGCTGGCCGTGAATACCGAGGTCTGGCGGGGAAGGGGGGCAGTAGGCAGCGTCTGTGATGATGGGAGACGCAAGAGTAGGTGGAGATTTTTCTCCTCTGTTTCTATGGGATACGGCTGGGATTTTCACAGCTCTATCTGTGCATAGTTTTCATGGAGAATTCAGGAATTCGTGTAATACTCATAAAAATCGGGGGTTGGATGGTGCTTCCATTTATAAAAGGAACTTGTAGCCAACAGAGAAAGCTGCATCTGCTGTAGTAACTTCAGCATTACTGTCCTTTTGATCTCAGCGAAATGTAGGTGTTGGTTCGAGTTCTAAAATAGATTTTTAGAAGTGCAAAGAAATTGAGCGCCAAAATGCATAGTTTCTGTTTTAATGGGAATACTGTTTAAAATTCCTTTTACTCTTTAGAAAAATATACTTGTCACATTAACTCTCAAGAAGTCATTATCCTTGTGCACTTTTTATGAGAATTGAAATTCAGGGACTTTTCATATTGAGTGCAAGGAATCCCATGAAGCTGTCGCCCAGAGAATCGTCAGGCAGCAGTTTCCTTCCCCCTTACGATGAAGAGTACTTCCAATTCTTAGCTAATCTGGAGTGTGTTCTTTGCAGGAAGGCTTCCCTGCATTTAGTATTTTTCACGTTAATGTCTAATTAACTACTTTTGAGATATTTGCAAAGTGATTATGAAAGAGGTTCAGGTAGGCAATTGCAGCATCTGGAGTACACATACACTTAAAGACAGTAGCTGTCTCACTTAACGTGACATTTTTCTTGGTCTTCTCTCTCAAAATGTGATAATACACCAGAACTTGAGGAACATCCTTTCTAACACTATTGTCTTGAGGCAAAACAAAGAAAGATCAATAGAAATGTTAAAAGTTTATTAGTGTTATGTAAGTTTACCGTAGTAGCTAAACCTTTACTTCAGACAGGATCTAAGTGGTGTAGGCAGATCTAACTCTTGAATCATCAAAACTTTTCTTCTTATTGCACACAGCAACACAGTAAATGAACTCCTTATTTAAATGTTCCTATACAGGTACTTACGTCATTCAGATACTTAAGGTAGCTAATAGTTAACGTGGATTGGAGATGTCCCAAATACTTGTGACTTACCCCCAGAAACACACAGTGTTAATGTTACTGCGTCTGCATAGCACTGTGTAAAAATACCTGGACAAGCCAGTAACCCCTTTCATGAGCAGTGTGCTCTTACTAAGCCATGTAGAGATCCTGGGATAGTGCCTGAAGATAGGGCAGTCCTGGCTGCACTCTTCCTGGGCAAGGTTCATCAGTGCAGCTGGATTCCAGCTTTGGAGCTGGCTCAGATACCTGTGCAGTGCTGCTGTGAGCAGCACCGTGTTAGTGTGAGGGTACTTCAGTGTACAGACGAAAGCAGTGTAGACTTAGGGAAGATCTGTATTGCCATAGTTGAACACAGCTTTCTTAAGTCATAAATTCAGTGTCCCAGTTTGTTAAAACATTTAGGTGGTCCTTTGTTAATATTTTCGTGAAATGTACATCCTGTAATCTAATGCTTGGGGTTGGTAGTGTTTGTGAGATGTGTATCATCTTGGAAGCTTTGGCACAAATATTTTTAGAAAGAAAGGAAAAAGATTTCGGCACTAAGCCATCCATTTTAGTAGAACTTGCATATTTTAAGGCTTTTGGCCCTTTCATCTATTTGGGAGTTAACTGACACTTGGCTTTTTCTGAGCTGGCAACTCCAGCCAGTCTGTTGTACATGTTTCCAGTGCTTCTGGCAAGTTAAACTCATGGCAAATGGCCCTTCAGGTGCCCTGCTTCACCACTGTGGTTTTGTGGAAAAACAGCTAATTTTTAAGTAACTTTTTTCAGACCACGTGTGATTAATGTGATCACATACTGTAATTAAGATCATACAGTAGCATCTCCTTCAAAACAATGCAGGGAGAGGATTAAAATGTCCTTCCGGTGAAGAGAGTTGTTATGTTTAGTAAAGTTTGTGTCTTGCTCTACAGCTCTCAAAGCAAGCTAAGGATAGCATTGGGGAAGAAATTCAGTATCCTTGTATCCTTAGGGTGGATGTTCTTCCTAGAGGGCTGTCTCAGATACTGCTTAAGTGTTGGATCCAAAGAGAGCACATTCATTTTTTTTCACATTGCTGCTTCCCAGCCAAGGGAGGAAGAAACTATCCCATCCCTCTGTGCTGGAAGTGAGTAATTGAAGTAAACCATGGCAGGAGTTGTGGTGGGTAAAGTAGCTTCTGACTTGATACTTCGTGCTCTGCATGGGGTGTGTGTGCGCCAGTAATTCTGTCTGTCAGCAGAGTCAGATTCCTGCACAGAAAAGGTGTGATACAATAGCATTAGTGTTTGTAAACCATTTGCTTACTTTGTAAAGTGCTGTTTGGTCTGACTTGCATTAATTATCACAAGGTATGATTACCAACTGTAGCGTTGTGACGTTAAAAATGGTAAAAGCTGTTTGTGAAAGCTGAACTACTTGTCTGAAAATGTAGGGCAATGCCTTGTCTGTTTGCACCGGTGAAATCTGGTTTTGCATGTTCAGTGTGGTATCACAGAGAAGATGTTGCTAGAAGATACTATCAAATTACAGTGCCCATGTTACAGTGATGATGGAGAGGAGGCAGAAAGCAATCTGCTATAGTGACCTTTATACATTCATTAAACAATTATATTTGAACTGTATGAAATCTGGGTTGTATCTGTTACTTACTCTTGAATGGCTTTAGCCAGATTCGTTCTTTTTTGGGGAAGAGTTCTATTTCAAATCTGTAATGTGATGGTATGGTGATAGTGACTTCCAGGAAAAAAAAACCTGTTTCCAAAGGTCGTGGTGAGGGGAGCTAGATGGTGACTGGGACCTGGGGCAGCATTTGCTGAACCACAGGGGTGTTCAGTGGTGACACAAGAAGCAGCAAGGGGCTGTGAACTGCATTAGAATTTCCAAAGCCCTGGAAGCTGTTCCCAGATGTCTCCCCTTTTGCCTGTTTGCAGAACATACCTGGCAGTACCCAGTTACGGAAATGCTCAACAGCTTGTGGGCTGTCCAGCTCCCCTGGACTTAGTTGTTCAGGGTTTTTTTCCCAGTTGTTGTTCTAGATTGTTGCTAAGGGCTCTTACAGTGTGAATGTGGTTCTATGAGACTCAGGGGTTGTTGAGTCAGGAAAACTTGACTGGTAAAGTTCAAGTTTTTAAATTAGATGTCACAGGCTTCTTTTTGCAGTTACCTGTGACCTAAAAGTGACTATTCATGCCTTTCGTTTATGATAAGATCTGTAGAATATGTAACCTTTTATAGAATTCCCTAAATGCAATTATGATGACAACAATTGCAGTTGCTTGCAGTTTCTAAACTAACTTGCAAAGCTTCTTGTGCTTCATGCATAATGCTGTTAAATGCCATGTCCATGTTCTGCTACTTCAATTTTTGTGTATGTTTTAAAGTACGATGGAAATTTTTTATAGTGTTTTCTTTTAAAGCTGATTTTTTTCCCCTGTTTTTACTTAGAGCATGTATATCTTTAGGATCAAAGACCCGAGCCATTGGGAATGCAGCAAAGAGCCAGGTAAATGGATCACTAACTTTATTATGACTTTCTGGATTTATCTCCTGTTGAACTGTGGGAAGAAAAGTCATTACTAAAGTTGATAATTTTCTGTTTTGAAGTGAATTTTCTGTTGAAAGGGTACATTTCACAGTAGTAGTTACTGCTTCCATAATATATTCCATGTATTAAAATTGAAACAGTATTTCTGCATTGCTTTGTCATACAGGGTATTAAAAAAACCCGGAAGAAACGGAAAACCTTGTTTGTTCCCCAGTAAAATAATGTTACTTTCTTGCTTACTTGTGACAGCAAGAATAGGGTTCGTAATTAAATCTCTACTGGGGTTGCAGTGGGTTACTGTGCTTATGCTTTAGAAAAGCTGAAACTGAAGTTGAACAGTTTGATAGAGGAACTTTAAATAGAAGTGAAATTTCTCTGATCCTCAGTCAATTCACTTGCAACCTAGGAAAATCTCGCTTTGGGAAAAAAACCCAACAAAATGTGTAAAAGATGTGTAATAGCCAGTATGAATCTACAAATTCAAAATAAGTCAGGTTTTGCTCTCTTTCTTGCATCCATGCATGATGTTAGCATGTTGAGGACTTCCTTCCCCTTAGATGTGTGTAAATTTGGAAACTTGCCTGGCAGGTGTGAAGGTAGTAGAGCCCTCCTGATGCACCATGAGCAGACAATAAATAGAGAGGCTATCTTTCTTTCAGTTTGAGCAACTTCACACTTTTTATCTGAGCTCAGCCCCTGAACGTTGCTGGTGAGAAGGTGTCCTTTGTCAGTATTCTTTCCAGCTGGGAAGCTTACTGTTTAGACTAGTAAACTGGTTCATCTTGGGCAAGATCACCCTAGAGTAGTTTCTTTTGATAGCTTAAATACCACGTTAGTTGGTCTTTGCTTAAAAACCTGTCCTTAAAGCAACTGAATTAAAACACTGATGAGAGAATAGGTGTGGGGAAGCTTTACATCAGGTTGGGATCTGAATTAGAGGAGAACTTCAAAGGAAGTGAAATGTGTTCATTTGTTAAAGGGTTATTTAAGGTTAATGTAGGTAACAACTTTGTTCCTGCAGACAGCCATTGCAACAACATATGATGTCAAAGTTCCTGTAAAATAAAAAACACAGTGAAAATTGATGGCAGCAAGATCATGGGTATTACAGAGAGAAGTAAATTTGAATTTTTTTAATGGAGGCTATAGATTAAAAAACAGATGCTTCTTTCCCTGCATGTGTTGCTTTCCAGTGAATGTGTAGGGCTTGACGCGGGTCTGTGTGTGCACTAGACCCAGCATAACAAGAGTTCCTTTCTGCGTGGTCTTCTGTAGCCTCTATGTCAGGTAATTGAAATATCATTTCCCCAGATTGTCACAAATGTAAAAAATGCAGTACATTGTTTCAAAAAACTGCATGGAAGAGCATTTGAAGATCCTTACATACAAGCCGAGAGGGCCAAACTTCCCTATGAACTTCAGAAGATGCCAAATGGCTCCGTAGGAGTAAAGGTAAGTTAAAGCTTTGGGAGGAGTATCTTTAGTTGGTAGATTCAGACCTTTGTCACTTTCTGCATGAACAGACCTATATTTTCCTTAAGAAGGCTCTAAATATATTCCTTTTTCTCTAAATAAGTCCTGTACTTTCTCCAAAATGTCCATTGAGGTTTCTCATCAATCGTATTTGCTTTCCGTAGTGCTTTCCATTAGTAGCTCTTCACCTTACTCTACTAGATTTACTTTCAAGTATGTTCAAATACATTAAAAAATTACAGTGTGTGATTATTGATCTTCATCTGAGTTTAGGTCTTAGACATGCAGAGATCAAGTTTCAGGAAAGCAGGATGGATAATGCTCTGAATATGAAATCTGAGCAAATTCTTTTTAATTTGCTTCCAGACTAAATGACTGGAAAGTGCTCTTCTCAGAGTTCAGGTTTTCTGGCTTCAATTTCAGAATTTAGCATTTTAATTTGTATCAGGAATGCACTTTTGGAGCAGATTTCCCCATCATCCTCACTGTACTTTGAGTTGCTTTTTGACAGGGCTTTGTAACACAAAGTGGGGTTTGTTTTGTACATCTGCTCATATCACACTAATTGCCAATGTAAATATAGCTGTTGCTCATCTTTCTGGTTTTCCCTGCACAGGAGTGCTTGGGATTGCTAGAGAGACAGTAGCCTGTCAGGAATTCAGGACGCAGAACCTCACATGAAGGCTGAGGATTCAGATGTATTTCCTGATCAGGGCAGGACTGTTAGAATTGCCTTGTTTGCTGCAAAATTCTTTATTTACAACTGGTGTTAGGACATTGTGATTCTATATGTATTATTGTTGTTTTTTAAATAATAATAAAAAAAATCANATTGGCATTAAGAAATACAGCTGTTAACTTTTCTCCCTGTCCCATCTCAAACAACATTGAGAAGGCTCTCATCTGGCTGGCAGCATTTTAAGCCAAAACATAGCCCAAAAATATAGAGACCCAAGCACTTAAAAGTTTGGAACACTTAATACAGTACTTCTTGAGAAAATTTAAAATGGCTTATCTCAGTATTGAGGATAAATCTTAACATGTACATAAATGAGGAGACTTTATTTCTGAGGTAGTAATTTTCAACAGGGAAAGGAAAAAGAAACCAAACCTTGTGGAGTATTGAGTCCAAAAGAAGTATTTAAGAGGCTTTTATGTAAATGTCTGTTTTCAAAGAACTGAAGGCTAGCAGAATTCCTAACATTTCTCCCCAGCCGTTGAGTTTCACATGAAACCCCCAGCTCATGGAGTTTGTACAACTATTTTTTTACTTACTAAAAAATCAGATGTAGCCCCTGGGCCAGGAACTGGAAAGACTTGGACAAACCCAATTTCGAGATTGCTACAGTGGCAGTAGATGACGGGAGGGGAGAGATGCTCAGGCAAGTCTGTGCTTGATCTGACTTAAGTGAGTTTTGTTCATACAGGCAGGCTGGGTATCATGGCACTGAAGTACACAAATAAGGCTATTACAAAATACTCTTAAGAGTTTGGCTTACCCTACTTAGGTTCTCATCTCCAGCTCTTGACAAAGCAAATAAAAATCCATTGGCTCTTTCTGGTCGATTGGTACAATTTCAACTGGGCCTGGCTTAGTGAGGTTGCACAGCCCCACAGGAGTAGTTGCACACAATCTCTTGGCCTTCAGTTTCTATTCAGTCAGGAGCCATCCTCAGGTGGTGCTGCAATATGTTGAATCACTGGTTTTGGAACATGGTTGGAAAGAGCAGAGCAGAAACCAGAGCTGGGATCTGTCTCCCTGGCTCTGCAGATGGAACTGGACCTGGTTTGCTTTTCTGATTCCAACACTAGCAAATGAGGTGGTTAGTGCTTATATAATAATTGTCTTACATGTAACTCTGGGTAACAATGGTTTCTCTTGCTTCTGGAGGTTTTAGGAAAAGTCTGGTTGTTTAGTAGACCATTGAAGTTGTAACAAATGGAGATAAAGCTCTTGATGGGGATGCTAAACTACTTTAGTGGTTTAGTGCTTATTTTTAGTCTCTCCAGTAGGACAAAACTGCAGTGCAGTGTCACATGCTGTGTCACAAAGACGTCACATTGCTCTGTGAAACTGAGATGTCATTTTTAGAAGCCAGTAAATACTTAAAGGGAGCTCTTCCAGTCTGTAGGTTTGTAGTTTCAGTCCCCAAATACTCAAAATTATACCTATAAAACATGGGGTAGGTGTAGTACAGATACTTGGGGTTCAAGATGTTTTGTTTTTCCTAGGAAAGGAAGACAGATGAGGTGCTTCTATGAATACACTGACACAAATCAAGCATAGTCTTCCATATGTGTTGGCAGTGGGTGGAGTATCGGATTTGACAGTCCGAACTCCCTGCCTAACCCTGGCACCAGGAGCCATCCCCGCCTCTGCTGCGGACACAGCTCTTGGTTCCGTTCTTAATGCCTAACCTGGCTTTCCGACAGAGGGCTAACCCTGCACCTTGGGATTTTCCAGGCCATCCACCTGCTCCAGGAGCTGGCGGTCTGTCCCGCTCCGTGGTGACTCCCTCCCGCTACGGCTGCATTAACGACCCCAATCACCGCCCGGCACCAAATGCTGTCGATTGTTTTAATCCCCTGAAGACAGACCGTGTCACCACCACTGCCAGCCCTGAGATCCTCCCCGCCCTACNGAGCAACAGAAATACTGTATCGTTGTAAATAGCCCCTTGAGATAACTGAGATGTTAAGTTTCCCCACAAAACAATTTTCACCTGAACTGAACTGTTTTAAGATTTGTTGTCAGTAGCACAGATCTGTAGCATCAATTGATATGGAGTTATTTGTGTCTAGAGTCTGGTATGAAACTTGAGTCTCCATTCTTAACATTATAAACTGTGTCCAACTTGCACATCTTAAGAGAAAATTGAGATGACTGATTATGGAATCACAATTTTCTGTTCCAGGTGAGATACCTTGATGAAGAGAGACTCTTTGCAGTTGAACAGATTACAGGAATGTTACTGGCCAAACTGAAAGAGACTTCAGAAAGTGCTTTGAAGAAACCAGTGGCAGACTGCGTGATTTCAGTAAGTGGTAATATATTTACTGGAATCTACAGACAGTGTTCTGTAAGCTAGGACCAGTTATGCCATGGTGCAATGGGAAGGGCTACAAGTAGTGGATAGAAATTGTATCCCCAAAAATAGACCTTTGTTAAAAGTTTTCAAAATGAGAAACTTTTGGAATCGTGTCTAAGAAGATGAAAAATTTAATTCAAGAGTCTGTGTCATGTTAAATTTCTTTGTTGTTACACAGTTGAGCTCTGTTGTGGTGCAGTTGAGAGTTGCCTGAACTCTCTGAGAGTCGTACTGACAATTTGAGAAGCCCAAACTACTTGTTTGAAAAAGTCTTTTTTTTTGGTTGGTTTGGCCGTGTTGTTTCTTCAGCTGGTGTCCTTACCCATGAGGAGGTTTTGTTCCAAACGCAAATTCCTGTGTCTGTTTTTCACATGGTTTTTGTTTACTGGCCCTGGTGGAAGTCTGGGCATGAAGGGATTGCAGAGACATTACATCTCTCAGAGACACAGGAACTGGAAAGTCATGTAGTTTAGCTGTTAGAAATCTACTTTGATGTTTTCTCTTGCTTCCTTATGGTATACAAAGACACCTGGAGAGCACCTTCCACACACACAGGAATCCTTGGCAATACATCTCAGTGGTAGCCAAGAAAACACACTATGAATGTGGTTCTGCCTGGAAGTGAAGATGTGCCAGCTGATGGCAGCCAGTTTCTAAAATGGGCTCTGATTGTGCTTTGGTTTTTGCTGGCAGTGCATGTTGTAGCTCACTGTAAGCTGCCACTGTGCTGGAGGTGATATCTGAAAGTTGGATACAGGTTCAGGTTTAGTTCTGGCTCACTGCATTGGTTCTGCCTGTGACTTATTTTTTTGTCTGTGTGTGAATATTAATTGTTTTGACTTTGTCCTGCACAAGTGTTTTCAGTAACTGGTAATGATTTTAAGATCAAAGATTCATCAGAAGAATCTGAGAAAGCATTTTCAGGTTTGTTTTTTCTTTTTTGTGGTGCTAAAATCTGCTTTATTTAAAACAACCCTGGATACCACTTCATTTCTGTCGTATTTTTGAAATTTCAATTAAAATATGAATTAAAATGAATTACCTACCTGTTTCATTCAGACTGCCTTATTAATTTGCAGCTAGCTTGTAACAGTTTTTTGTGGCAATGACATTTATAGGGTAGCTTAATGAGCAAGTCTGACTTCTTTAAATTAAAAAAAAAATCTGTATTCCATAATACCGTATGTTATTATCTTTGGAAACAGGTCCCTAGTTTCTTCACTGATGCTGAAAGAAGATCTGTAATGGCAGCTGCACAGATTGCAGGATTAAATTGTCTGAAGCTGATGAATGAAACTACTGCAGGTAGAGGGCAGAAACTTTCTTTCTTTCTTTCTTTCTTTCTTTCTTTCTTTCTNTATCTCTCTATCTCTCTATCTCTCTATCTCTCTATCTCTCTATCTCTCTATCTCTCTATCTCTCTATCTCTCTATCTCTCTATCTCTCTATCTCTCTATCTCTCTATCTCTCTATCTCTCTATCTCTCTATCTCTCTATCTCTCTATCTCTCTATCTCTCTTTCTCTCTTTCTCTCTTTCTTTCAAACCCATTCAGGCTCTTGAATGTGAGGGTGATGACACCCTGCTGTTAGGCAATTAGGAGCTTGGGAAAGAGCCAGTACCAGACTGAGCTGGTACTGTCGAATACAGCTTGAGAACTGGAAGCACTGCACTGGGATGGTGTGCAGCACTTAGGAGGCATGATGGGAGTTGGGGTGTGCTAACTTGAACGTGGTGCCTCTGGGGAGTAGCTTTGGAAATAAAGCTGGAATCTGTGCTTACCTCTCTGCTGTACCTTGGACCTACAGCTATATCAGGAAGGCCTGAACTACCTTCAGAGTCTGTTCATGATCCAGCTGGGGCATGGACCTGACCTAAATTCTCAATTGCTGTATTAAATAATAGTATAGTACAGTATTATCAGATGTGTCTGGAAGATTATGGTAAATAGCATAGGTCTGTAGTGGGGTCTTCTAATTTTCTTGCCAGCTTATTAAAGGATGGTTATACTGGAGTGAAAATGGAAGTCATGGAAGTATTAGAGAAATAGTTTTATCATAAGCTAATACTTACTTGAAATGATACACATGGAAGGGAAATTTTAAAGTATAATCCAGGGATTTTTCATAACTATTTAATGTGTATGCTCTTAAGAACTACTCCTACATAAACTGCATTTTTATGGAACTTTTCCAAAAGTGGATTTGCTGATTGTATTTACAAACAACTTGAACTGTATGACTTCTCAGTATCCAAGTCAGCTTGAGTCTGTGGGATACTGACAGTTTAAACTTGTGGAAGTCCTGTCAGCTGTAGCAATGGTACAACTCTTTCTGTAAAGTAACTTACCCCGTCTGGTTAGGGTAGAGTACAGAAATACTGTGGAGTTGTTGGAGCTATTTAAATCAGGAACTTATATTTTTCTTTATTTAATTCTTTCTCAACTTTCCAAATGAGCACTGGTAGTGAAATCAGATTCCTGTAAACTAGTCTTCCAAAACACCTTTTTTTTTTCTTGGGCACACTTGAATTTTGCAAAGCAAAAGTAAAATATATGGAAAGTAAAGCATTTCAAGGGAGAGGTGTGAGCATGAAGCTTAATCTGTGCAATTTCACCAATTAAAATTTGGCTACAAGCAAAACTGAATTACAAGGTAACGCTTCACTAGTGTTAAATCTTCACTTGACCTCTCTCTTGTCAATGAAAAACGTGTTTTCAATATGTTTTCAACATTTGAGCAGTTATGGAGGTGTTTAGTAAGGGTAAACATGGGTAGTGTCTGCCTTTAGGTAGTGCTTTTAATGCACACTTCACATCTGTATATCATCTTGCTGTTAACTTACATGGGTTGGTGTTTTTCAGTTGCGTTAGCCTATGGAATCTACAAGCAAGATCTGCCAGCATTGGAAGAGAAGCCAAGAAATGTGGTCTTTGTAGATATGGGGCATTCTGCATATCAAGTTTCCATCTGTGCTTTTAACAAGGGAAAACTGAAGGTAATATTTTAAGTCATGCATTAAAATTTCATATGCCTGAAATATTTAATATTCAAAATACAGCTCTTTGGAAAGTTCTTTTTTTAAATGTCTATAGCAGTACTTTTTAAATGTGGAATACAGAACCCTGCTGTTGTTTCTGGCTATTTCAGCAAGTCAGTTTTTGTAAAATGCAGAAGTGAAATATCCCAAAGTATGTTTTGAAAAGTGCTTCATAATTGTAGCACACTGCAGTCTTTGTGCCATGTTATATCACTGATATATGTGCATATTCATGTAGTCTCATAAGCATTGTAGTTGTGCAACTGATTTACTCATGGGAAGTTCTTGAACTGCCTGAGTTGCTCCATGATGGAGGTTTTTTTTCCAAGTTCAAAGTCTTATATCCATTAGGATGCAAGGTAAAACTGAATAGTCTTCACTTCCTGGTTTGGAGACTTTTGTCTGTGAGCTGCTACTGGCTGAAAGTCATGTGAAAGATCATAGCAAATTTTGCTGTGAGTAAATGACACAGAACAAATGTTGTCTGATAAGTTCTAATCATTTTCTTTCACTTCCATCAGGTCTTGGCTACTACCTTTGACCCTTTTGTAGGTGGTAGGAATTTTGATGAGGCTTTGGTAGACTATTTCTCTGAAGAATTTAGGACAAAATACAAACTGAATGTAAAAGAGAATCCCCGAGCACTGCTGCGATTGTACCAGGAATGTGAGAAACTCAAGAAGCTTATGAGTGCAAATGCTTCTGATCTTCCACTCAATATTGAGTGCTTCATGAATGACCTCGATGTCTCCAGTAAGATGAACAGGTACTGTGGGCTGTTCTCACTGAGATGCAGGGGACTGTGGTTTCTAAGCTGCCTTGTAATGTGGAAAACTCTCCCTGTCCTGCAGAGCTCAGTTTGAGCAATTGTGTGCTGCCCTTCTGGCCAGAGTGGAGCCTCCATTAAGAGCAGCCATGGATCACGCAAGTAAGTAGGAGTTAATTTTTAGGTACTGCTAGTAACCAGTTATCCTCAATCTCCTAATGATTATCTTTTTAATATATTTTTGTATTTATTAGAATTGCAAAGCTAAATACTGAAAAGTTAAATGTAAGTTCCATTCATATGTTTGTCATGACTGCATGATCTCATTCCCGCCTCATTTAGTGCACATGCCACTTTGCAGCCTTGGTTATTGACCCTCATTCACCCTGTGTCATGGAAAAGGCTGGCACTCGAACTGACTTAAAAAAACACAAACCAACCAAACCAAAATAATGATGGGGGAAAAAATAGTATTCTTTACTGCAACCTTCTGGCCAGCCTATTCCATATGATACATACATGTCTCACTGACCTGACAATTTGGCAGTATATTCTTAAAATAAATTACCTGAAGCATGTGCAAATAACAAATTAATTTTTTTTTTGCCTAATGTAGTGTAAAGGAGAGAATTAGATTTTCACTGAAAGAGGTTTTACCTGTAGTTCCAGCATCTTCATCTAAAAGAAAGGGAAGAATTCTGCTTCTCTTGGTGACTTGCCTAGATAGCTAAAACATGAATTAAAAACCTAAGTGACTGCTGAGCAGAGCTGTTCAAGGACTGACAGGAGTTTGAGATCATTTATACACATATCTTGAATTCAGAATTAAAAAGTTAACCTGCAAGCACAGTCTGCTTTTTACTAGATATATTTATCTAAAAGTTTTGCTTTACTCTTTTGGCAACCAAAATTAAGGCAGATAAAGTGAGGTATATTTGAGGATTTGTTGCTCTTGTTCAGGAGAGGTGAGGTATTGTCCAGTGGGGTAGGGCTCTTAAAGAAGATCCAATTTTATACTTTTGGTTTTATGCACATGGAAAGGGGATGCACATGGACAACACATTGCAAGGAATAGTTGTTCTCATTGATGCTTGGCTTCTGCAATTTTCAGGTTTATGCAACTAGAAAACTTTGTAGCCTGCAGTGGGTACAGAGAGTTACAAAGATCTTGTCAGCTGTTAAATATATTGTGTTTGTCACAGTGTCTGGATAACAAGAGGACTCTTACCTTTTCTTGTTTTGTTTAGTTGTCCAAAGACAGTTTTTGGGTATCTTGATGATAACTTAAGGCCATGCACTCTCTTTTCTAGAACTTCAGCGTGAAGATATCTACAGTATAGAGATAGTAGGTGGGGCTACTAGAATTCCAGCAGTGAAGGAACAGATCTCTAACTTTTTCTGTAAAGAGATAAGCACCACGCTAAATGCTGATGAAGCTGTTGCAAGAGGCTGTGCCTTGCAGGTATAGTTACTGAAATAAAACTTCGGTATTGCTTCTTTAACATCATATACTAATGAAATACAACTAACCACAAGCCAAAGGTAATACAGCTGACACAAGATGTAGAGTTTTACTTCTTTCAGCAGTTGGTGACAGGGACCATGTCAGAAATGATTCTGTAACATTCATTAATTTGCTACTGTGTCATGTTAGAAGGATAGTCTTGTTAGAGACCTTTAAATTTGATGACCCAAATCCTGCTGTTTCACTTTCATATAGTTATTTGGAAGCTTTGCTGAGTATCTTTACTGAAAATCGCAGGGGAAGTACCACCTATTACTTTAGTTAAGTCTTTCTGTTCAGTTAACTGTAGGAAGTTTCTGTTAAAAAATTCTGTTATAGGCAGGACTTCCATGTGACCTACAGGATTTGTAGCCTTTTAGCACTTACGTATTAATTCTTTTACTTGCTCTTTATTTGACTATGTGGATATAATAAAATTTTGGTCCCTTTTTTTTTCCTAGTGTGCAATTCTTTCCCCAGCTTTTAAAGTGAGAGAGTTTTCCATCACAGATGTTGTTCCTTACTCTATTACGTTGAGATGGAAATCTTCTTACGAAGAAGGAACAGGGTAAGTTGGTACAGTGCCTGCTAAAACACACGTTTGTATATCAAGAAAAATGTTGAGCTGTGGGGAAAAAACAGGCCTCAGGCTTTGAAGCTGTCATCTACTTGAACAGTTTTAAATTTTTGTTTTTGCACTATACCTTTTGATTTCCAATTACTGGAAATATATTTAATTAAGAAATGTTGCAGTGAAATTGATTAATTTTTATTAAGTGTGATACTGAATGCAGAGTACAGCTTTGAGACCAAGAGGCATCTAACATCCACGTGTACTCAAAAAATGACTTAAAATTACTCAGCTCTTAGGTTAGCATGGCTGCTGATCATTAACATATCTTGCTTTTCATGATCCATTAATTTACACTCAGAGGTTTAACCTTACTTAATGTTTTACTGCTTTAGGGAGTGTGAAGTCTTCAGTAAGAACCATGCTGCTCCATTCTCAAAAGTAATTACTTTTCACAAGAAAGAGCCTTTTGACCTGGAAGCTTATTATACCCATCCGCATGAAGTGCCTTATCCTGATTCCAGAATAGGTAAGGAAATGTGAATAGAAATCCCATACCTACCTCCTCTTGATATTGGGAAGTGGTTCTCTTTTCTTCTAGGAGACGTTACTTCCATATTTCCTAGTTTATAGAAAAGTGTTGGCTCTTCAGAAAGGCTCAGCACAGTCTTTTTGGTTTAAATGTGATCAAACAGTAATGACATCTTTCTTGGACAGGTCCTAAAAATAATTCTGCTTTATTCATTCTATCTACAGTTTCTGAGCACTTTAAAATAAGTAGATACAAAGAGTTTGTAGTGCTCTATTGTCTGGTTCTTTCAATCTCTGTAAAGTTGGTAAGGATCTTATGTGCCCGCTAGCCTGGATTTTTCAAAGAAATTGGATCGAAGGACCTGTTACCTGTCTGGACAGATAATTTACCTAGTGCTGTTTGTCATGTCTCTTTCTGTTAATCTGAGAACATAAAAGATGGGCATGTCTTCCAGTTAAGCATCTGCAGTAGAGTCTAAAGAACTGAATGGTATGAATAGGTTTCTTGGGAGATAATGCTGCCTTACTTGCAGTATTAATAGACTCCTCAAAGTCTTGAATACATAATTTTATTTCCTGGTTTCTGAATCAGATGTGACTTTGGTGCTGTCTGTGCCAGAAGTCTGTGGTCTTCAGGAAGAAACATTCTCCTTTACATGTGCACAGTCTGCGTCATTTACACTCAAATTTCCAGCAAGTTGCAAAATAGAAGTATCAACTTCACTGTTTTCAGAAACCTTG
This sequence comes from Campylorhamphus procurvoides, assembly GCA_013396655.1. Classification (NCBI taxonomy): domain Eukaryota; kingdom Metazoa; phylum Chordata; class Aves; order Passeriformes; family Dendrocolaptidae; genus Campylorhamphus; species Campylorhamphus procurvoides. The sequence goes on from WBMV01006934.1 coordinate 919,408, forward strand.
ATAAGCATTGTTCGTACTCCAGAAAGTGTAGTGCAGCCATGTTATCAAATTCATGTTTCAAAAATCTCTGTTACCATTTTATTTTTCAGTGTGAAGTTTGAGTTACGTGGACAAAAGAAACCACTTGAGATGACTCAGAGTAGTTTCTCTAGTGTGATGGTTACAGAAGGCAACAGAGAAGTAGAATACCTAGTAAAGTGGTATCTTGCTTTTTTATGAAATACAGCTGAAGCAAAAACATCAGTAAACTGATAATAATCGGGGAACCAACCTTTAGTTTATCTACCTGCAGCTTACATTGTAGGATTGACAATTAAGTGGAAAGTTTCCAAGTAGTTCAAGTTACATGAAGTTGTTATTTAAATTAACACCCCTCAGGAAATGTGTTGGGGGGGGGGGGGGNTGGGGCAACAATTAAAGCCATCTTTGTTGTTTTCAAGGGCGTTTCACTATTCAAAATGTTGGTCCCCAACATGATGGTGACAATTCCAAAGTGAAGGTGAAAGTGCGTGTCAATATCCATGGCCTTTTCAGCGTGGCTAATGCTTCCATAATAGAGAAGCAGAACATAGAGGGGGATCACAACGACACACCCATGGACACTGAATCATCGAGTAAGAACCAAGGCAGAGATGAAGAGCTGGTATGTAAACTTGGACATGTCTATGTTAATTCTGATAAGAGAGCTGATAATTGCAGATTAAATTGTAGTGTTTAGCTTTTGACAGTTACTGCTTCTCCACCCTTAAATTACTTCTTCAGTTATGTAACACATTTTTTCATGTTTATTATTAAAGTACTGGTGAAGTGTGGCACTAAGAAAAAAGAATATAAAACCAGATTGTAAAGAATAAAGTGTTGTGTGGGTTTTTTTTGGTCATTCTTTACTGTCTCTCTAGTAGCAATCTGGTGTTGCTAGCAAATGGCAGCATATTTGGTGAGATCTGTTGACAAATTAATCTTAAGGTTTGTTGTTCCTCACACATGATGTTTTCATTGCGCAGAAAGTGTATGGTAATTCTTTATATATGGTGGCCTTGGCAACCTTTCTTTTAAGATTTGTCCTTAGCAGCTTTTCCCACTTTAGTTCAAAGTACTACAGGAATTAGAGCAAGTGGTTACACAACTAGCATTACATAATCAATATAAGCAAGTCCTTAAATGCTAAACTGCTTTCCAGGAATGTGAGCATATTTGAAATACTGAATACAATGCAGTTCCTTGTGGGCAAGTGCTCTGCATCTGATGTTTGTAATCAACTGGAAAAGGATTGGAAGTGATAGACTTGGCATTTAGTCTGAGGCAGACTGCACATGGAGTTTACTGGGCACTGGAGTTTACTGTACAAGAGTAACTGCTTCCCTCCTCAGGCTTTCCATTTGTAGTACTCCATCTAACTTATCTTCTGTTTTACAATGGTGCTTGTCAGCAACTACCTTTCAGTATTGAGGATGATCCCCTTGTCTCTGAGGAGGAGGTTTGTGGTATATGTGTGTATTATTTTCCCCTCTAGCTATTTCCTGTAGGTGAAACAGTTCCTTTCAGTTGTTGGCTTTTCTGTGTGAACAGTAAGAACAGTAAATTTAGGATTTAGTTTTGGGTTTTTTCCCTACTCCGATGTGACAAAACTTAAATTTGGTAAACGTAACCTTGTTTTTTTCTCTTCAGACTGCACCATGTGGCCCTGTGCTAGAGTTTGAAACCATTAAATTGCGCTTTTTTTTAATTATTTCGCAGAACTAACAGTAAAATATTTTTCATGAATATATAGTTTATGAATCCAGAAGTCTTAATTCCTTGTAATGGAAGGAATTTTGGACCTTTAAGACTTTGTCTGCAGCTCCTTAGTTATCAATGCTCTAGATGTCCAAGTATTAGTCATCCTGAAAACTTCAGACTTAGCCGTTACTATGTTATTAAGAGTGTCTTTCAGTGACGACAGAGAGTTGTATTACTTAAACCAAGTGATGAACACTAGTAATTAGTGATGTCTTTCATATTGTTCAATTTAGAATAAGGCATAAGTAATAAACTTAGGATAAATTAACAGATAAACTGAACTGAAGCTTTATTTTGGGTGGCAAGGAGGCAATATAGTTGGTCATGTACTTGAAGAGGCTATTGCTACAGAAACTAATTTTTACTAGTCTTACTGTCCTGTGAGACAGGGGCAGGTAATAATCACAATGATTAAATTACTTTCTATTTGAATTACAAACTGTAAAAGTTTAGGTCAAAAATTATACAGGGTTGAAGTTCTGGCTGTTCCATAGAGAACCCATGGTTATTGCCAGTGTCGGTGATGTGTTTCTAGAATGTTCTTCGCTTAGATTTTGTATGTGTTTCTAACTTAAAGTGAAGGGAGTATTCACAAGGTTTAGTGTAATTGTGTAATGGGGACAGGTGGCAATATCAAAAGGCTGAGTAGAATTTTTGTTTGTTTTGAAAGATAGAAATACAAGTACTGCATTAAAACACCCGTTAAAACAACCAAAAAATTTTAGGATTGATTCTGAAGTTCATATATTGCCTGTGATCTACTGTAATTGACATCAGTCTGAAACGTTACTGCAAACTTTTGCATTCAGTTGTGTAACTCTCTCTCTAGGATAAAATGCAGGTTGATCAAGAAGAAGGTGTGCAGAAAAGTCAGGCTGAACAACAGAACCAAGCAGATGAGGAAACTGAAAATGCTGGAACTGAAACAAAAGTTTGTATTCAGTATTGAAAAGATATTTTTTACCCAGTATTCTCACACTCATTGATTCTACTAGTTACAAAATGTAGGACTATATTTAGAGAAGTACATGTGTGTGTGTGTGTCTGTGTGTTCATATATTGAAATTGTTAAGTTAGGAATCCTACCATAGTACTTTAATTTTCAAAATAGTATGATTAAGAATTTGAAATAGGTTTCTGTTGTTCAACTTAGTTTTATAGTGAAGATGTAAATTAGGGAAATTTATGAAACTTTGTGAAGAGTAATATGCAGTGCTTTTAGCTTCTGAACAAGTTTTCTTAACAGTTCTTTCACTGGTTTGGTTCCAAACTAAGGTAATGGTGATTTTGAATACAGAGGAATAATTAGTTGCTAAATTTACATGTGATTAATTTGTAGCTGTTTTAACTAGTTCCATTTGTCTCTCTTTTTTGAGGATAAGTGTAGTAATTTTGCCATTTCTGGAAGTTTCTTAGTAGTGTCACTCTTTGTAGGCTGCTTCTGGAGAAAAGCAAGATCATCCATCCCAGCCAAAGGCTAAAACAAAAGTTAAGAGTATTGACCTTCCTATACAGGCAAGCCTCTATAGGCAACTGGGACAAGATTTGATCAATTCCTATATAGAAAATGAGGTAAGCAGCGTAAACAGATGACCACTCAGTGTCATTGTAAATAATTATCTAAAAAAAAATTTGCAACCATCAACTTGGTCGATTTAGAATTCTTAGGGGGTTTGCCCATTTTATTTTAAGGGGTTTGTTTTCACTGGGGGTTTTGGTGAAATTACTCAGTTTTACTAGACATAACTTACCCCTTTCTGGTTGTGCTTGCAGTGAAGATGGCTAACCAGAGGTGAAAATTTTTATCAGGAGTTGTGCCTGATAAAGCACAACTGCCAAGTTCTGTCATACAGCTTCAAGAGTTGTAGTCACTGAGCTTGACACTTAAAATGTTTTTAGTTTTAAATAAGCTTTTCTCCACCCTAGGGGAAGATGATGATGCAAGACAAGCTTGAGAAAGAAAGAAATGATGCTAAGAATGCTGTTGAAGAATATGTGTATGAATTCAGAGACAAGCTGTGTGGAGTCTTTGAGAAATTCATCACTGAAGAAGTAAGGCTTGCCTATATGTTTGAGCTGTTGGAAAAAGTTCCTTTGTATTTATAAGTTTTGAGCATGGATTCTGTGGAGGCTTGGACTAGTTTTGCAGTAAGAGATGGCTTGACTTCACAGAAGTGAAGTTCAAATTACTCTTGGATCTCACATTTGACTTGCAAGCATGCAGAGTTCTTTGTTGTCTGAAAAGTCCCTCAGTGGGAAAGAAAGACCGGGGATGGAGGCAGAAAATAAAAAATCGTAAGGTCAGCATAGGAAAACAGGCTACAAACTTCTAAATGGTGTGAGTGCGTAGGAGTAAAAAGAAAATGAACAGATAACATGGAGGCACTTTAAGAGTTGCATAGGCTATCTTATGTAGCTTTAGGACTGATTTTATAACTCAAATAAACTTCACCTTCAAATCAGACAAGTAGGGCTGTCTTGTCTCTTTTATCACTCTGTAAAATCTTGGCTTTGAAGTCATTTAATTACTGATTTCCATCACTATCACTTCGAGTATTTTAGGCTGATGAAACAGTCTTTTTTGAGTACCAGGGGAGAGAAGTCTCATTGACATTTCACTTTTAGAGTGTCTCTAACTTGCTTTGTAGGATTCAAACAAGCTGACCTTGATGTTGGAGGACACTGAAAACTGGCTTTATGAAGATGGAGAGGACCAGCCAAAACAAGTATACATGGATAAGCTTCAGGAATTAAAAGTAATGTTTTAAGTCGCTTTCTAATAAAATTGTGCATGTGTGTTTAGGGGTTCAAGTTGTATATATGTTACTTATGAAATTAATATTAAGAACTGGAAATACAGTTTGTTTTAATGTGAGTTGTCCTCCTAATTTGAAAACTGTTGAAATGAAGCAGGCTGTCACTAGTGATAGCAGATTTAATTGCTATGGGCATTTTCTGTCAGTCTGAAGGAGGGGTTTGAATAGTTTGACTGCACTTCTGGGTAATCAAAATTTCACTCCAGAATCTATGCTCTGCTTTTCTTGTTCTGAGTGGTCTTCTATAGGTGTATCATGAAACCAGTTTTTGGGTCTAATGATAAAGGCTGAGAGTGCTTTATCAGTATCTTCCACTGTATTATTTGATTAGTAATGACAAAAAAACCAATCCTTAAATACTTAAGATTTTAATTTCATGGGGGAAGTGTGAATTCTGATGAATTACTGGCTACTTTGTAGTAAGTTGAAGTATGTCTCTAGCCCTTGGACTCCAGCTGTTTTCTTTCAAGTCAGATTTCCTCTGTGGGAGGGATAACTGATGGAAACAGCAGTGTAGATCCAGGCAAGTGCCTTGGTACCAATATTCAAGAGAAGGTAAAAACAGACAGTGGATAAAACTAGAAGTTTTCAGATTAACTCCTTGATAATAAAGCATCCATTAAATCCTGATTTGTTTCTGTTCCAAATGATCTTTTTGCAGAAAATTGCAAAATACCAAGCATAGTAAGCATAGGTGCTACTACTGTGAATATACTTCTGGGATGTTTTTGTTGTTGCACTAAAGCAACATGCAGAGATTTAGCTCTTGAGTGGGTGAGAAAAGGAGTTAAAGGTAGCCTTCCTTCCCATTCCTCATTTTACTCTTAGACCAGACTAAAGGAAATGCGTATCTTGTAAAGATCTTTATGCTTACTATTCCAGAAATTTGGACAGCCTATTCAGGAAAGATGCATGGAACATGAAGAGAGACCAAAAGTTCTAAATGAACTGGGAAAGAAGATTCAGCTCCTTATGAAAGCAGTAGAAGCATACAAAAATAAGGTAGAAACAAATTATTTAGTGATTCAAGTATTATAAGTGTTTTGAGTTTCACTGTGGAGTTTTTTGTGTTTAAAAAGAGATCCTATAGGATTAACTGTTAAATTGCTTTAGAAGGGCCAGTGTACTTCTACTCCTGAGAACTTGAAAACTGTTCTGCATTGCCAGAAAACACAGTTTCTTCATGAGAACGTAAATCAAAGATCATCCCATTTTTCATTGTGGTTGGAGCACTTGAAATGGATCTCTCAAGTTACGGCTGTTAGCAGTGTTTCTGTAACTTCTAAGATTATTGTAATTGGGTGAGCAGCATATAGTAATTGGTGATACAAATATCTCTCTCCTAGGATGAAAAATACGATCACCTAGATCCTGCTGAGATGGAAAAAGTTGAAAAATACATTAATGAGGCTATGAATTGGTTGAACAGCAAAATGAATGCCCAGAACAAACTAAGTCTCACTCAGGATCCAGTTGTCAAAGTGGCAGAAATACTGGCAAGATCTAAGGTAAAAAAAAAAAAAAATTACAAAAATCATTGTTACATTCTAGTAAGTTTTTCTTGAAGCAGATTTTGGCCTAGATTTGAAATAGAATATTACATCTGCAAACATTTAAAGCTGTTAAACGGTTTGTACAGTGGGAGCAGCAGTTTCAGCAGTCTTCAGTGCTGGATCCTGATTTACAGCATACATCTGCATAAGTCATTTTAAAATACCCTGAGTTACAGCACCAGGCTTTCTGCAGAATGGATTGCCATATAGGTTTGTAATAGATCAGAAGTTCTTTAGGTAGTGCAAGGCTTTAAGTTTCTAGACTTCATAGAATCGAGAAGTCTAGTCCTTGAAAATTCCAGGCTATCATTGACCAGAAACAAATGAGAGATGTTCTAGTTTCATGCAGTTCCTGTGCCACCAAATGACCTTGCTGTCTCACTTCTGTCACAACTAGGAATTGGATAGCTTCTGTAATCCCATTATATACAAGCCCAAACCGAAGATAGAACCTCCCAGTGATGGGCAGTCAAAAACTAATGGTGAACACAACGGACCAGTGAACGGACAGAGCGGTACTGAAACAAAACCTGAACCAGCGAAGGACAACCCTCAGCAGACCAAACCCCCTGGAGAAATGGAAGTGGACTAAATCTTGCATTTCTTTTACTTAATTAAAATAGTGCAAGTAACCACAGGGTCCATTCTTTTTGTCTGGTACACACACCTCAGATGTTCAGTTATTCTTAGCCAAACTTCTGTCATTGGTTGATGAGTAGTTTTGAAAGTGTTTTATATTAAGTACACCTCTGATGTTCAATTCCACTGATGCTGCTTATGTGGAGCTTTAGCCAAATGTAGATTGTATAAGTCAGTTTAAGCTTTCCCAATATATTTTATATCAAACATACAGAATTGATATATAAATGGCAACAATCTACCTTATTTAAAGCTTTTATTGTGGATAAACCTCAGCTCCTTTATTCAGGAAAGGATACTGTATTGCACTACTGATGCTCAAGTGTAGATCTAATTGCATCTTTATTTTGGAAAACTATTGGAATTGAAGTGGCAAAACCTGTCACTTGAAGCACTGACCTTTTCTAGTTATTGTATTGTTATAATTTAAATATTAAAATAGAGGTTAGTTGGCATACCAGTCCATCTTGTTGATGTACCATGGGAATTGTATGGTCTTTTTCATATAAACTGAATAATACAAGCTTAAATGTTTTTTTTTTGTTTTGTTTCTAGGTTCCCATACCTTCACAGTGTTAGTTACAAACTGCTCCAGCATCATGGCTCTGCCATGTGCTGAAACTCATAGTCTCAGTGCACATTGCTGTACATAATGTACTGTGCTTATGATAGGATGCTGTTAATGATAATAAGATGAAAGGGTAGAATCCACAAGGCCTGTTGCAATAGCTTTCCCTTGAAAGTGTCTTTTTGTACATGTTATTATTTCCACTTCTTTTGTTTTGAATTAAATTTACATCATATCTCATGCTGGGGAGGAGAAACAACAGGCAACATGTTGCACAAGCTGGATATCAGCACCCTGATTTTGAGGGTGCTTAAATGCTGTTTAGTGCAAATTTGAAAGAAATGCTGAGAGTTTATTTAGGCCTTGCTACTCAGCATGTAAAGCTTTTGGTCAAGAATCAAAATAAAAGAGCTGAAAAACTGGATATTACTACTCCGAAGATGGAATCTGCTTAATGAACTTGCATAGCTTGCCAATTACCTTTGGTCAGTTAGTTATCTAATGAAAGTGTCTAAAATGTATTACATAGTGGACACACTGTTTTCTTTGATACATCTTAAACATTTTCAAGGTCCAGCATACATTCCTGTGGGTCACCGAGGTACTGTAGCACTTGCTAGAGTCAGTCACTATTGACTTCAAACAGCTCCTCGATTAATTATGAAAAGATGTTTCTTATTCAAGTCAGCATAAGAAACTGGGATTAATTGCAGTGTAATGCTCCAGTGACTTGAACTCTGATGAAGAAACAAATTTAAGTGTTCAGGTGTTAATTGGGCACTTCTGCAGCAGTTCTTCTGTGTGAGGTGTTGCTGTTCTAAACAGGTAAAGAATCATGATTTTGTTTCTGGCTTTGGCAGCCATTTTATTGCCAGCCATGCCCTTCATCTTTCATCACTGTTCATGCTACAAAAAGTAATCTATGACCTGTGGTAGAGGTAAATTAAACTCTCATCTTCACAGAAAAAGAAAGCGTGATCTACAGCTCTACATATATGTGCCAGACTAGTTCGGGTGCTAGAATTGCATCTTCATGACCGACATAAGTGACATGAGATGCATGTGCTTTGCTCTACTGATTGTTCCTCCTCCATGCAATTCTAATGTGGATGGTCTGACACTGAAAGGTTACATATTTAAAGCCCTTGAACAAAAATTGAGTGACCTTGAAGAGCTGCTCTGCAGCTACTCTGCAACCTCAGTCTCTAACTCTGCCACTATCATCAATCACACCTCTGGCACTAAGGGGGTGGCTGTACTTCAGCATCAGTTTTCCTAAGTTGAAGTCTGTAATGACTGAGGTAGCTTTGGTCCTGTAGGCTTTAACACCATTAATACCTTAATGGCTTTTACCACAGCAGTGTAATAAGCAGCATTCTTAAGTATTGGCTTAAAATCCATCTACACATTAATTTTGTCTACTAGACTTCTGATGCCTGGCAGAAGAGCTCAAACAGCAGAAGTCTGCAGTGTGAGTTCTTCAGAAGCTAAAAGGTCATGTGCAAGAGCAGTGTCTTCTGCTCATGGGCATCAGATGCTTAATATGTTACAAATGTTTGCAGCAATTCTTAGGATAAAGACTAGAATAATCCTACAGCACGCTTAAAAGCAGATATGGTTCAGATAAACAATTGTAAAGTTTTCTTACTAGAATAGGGTTTCTTTGCTGTGCATCTGGTCTGTCTCTAAACCCGTAGTGAAGAGCAATGCTGCCTGCAGACTGCTGACAGTGACTGGTTGCTGAGGTACAGGAATTTCTTTTGGAAGGGCAGAGTTGTTCTTCCCATGGTGAGCTTCACATTAAAATGTGACTTGAAATATAATCTGTTTTCTGTTACAAAGGGGAGATTTTACCAGTATAGATCTAAGGTTCTTAAGTACTTACATAAGCTATGCACAACTTGAAGGTGAGGATTTTTGTGTCAGATTCAAAAAGTGAGTTACCCTGTGGCTACTCTGACAGCACCAGAATTACTATCTTGGCAACATAAAATTTGTTAGGGAACCAACAGTAGTATGCTACTCTGCATCTTGGATACTTCAAAAGCAGGTGTTTTTTGATAATGTCCTGTTTGAAACTTCCTGCTGAGGGCAGGATAAATTTCTAATGTTTGAAAATGTTTTCGTTTTGAAATGTCCCATAGAAAGAAAAAAAAATGAAGCAATGCTATCTTTGTAAAGGCAGTAGAGTTTTGTTTTAAAAAGTTACGTTAAACACATTCTTAAACTTCATGTGAAAATTTAGTTACAAACCAGCAGCAAAGTTTTGTTTCATTCTACAAGTAAGATCTTCCTTCTTTCAAGAGGACTGATTCTCTCCTGTCTGGAGCTTTCATGGACTTACTCAGAGAAATGGCTTTAAAAGTAATTTGGTTTAAATTTTCTTTACTAAACTGAGTAGCCGCTAGCTATTTTGCAACTGATTCATGGGTTCCTTTCTTTGTTTTTTATTACAGTACTTTAGAATTTCAGGAGTTACTTTGAAATTCATTCAGATGTTACATACAGATTTTTAACTATACATTTAAGTTAAGCTTTTATACACTTTAAGTTGCTGCTCCATGACAGAATACCCCAGTATAGCTGCCTGCCTTGTTTGGTCTGACTTTGAATGTGCATCTGAATTTGAATGAAGACTCCTCTCCCTTGCTTGCTCTTGGTAGTGCCCTTCTTTCACTGTTTAAATGCTGCCTTTGGGGCATGTATGCAAAACTTGGAGAGGGCAGTTGGGAGAATCCTCATAAGATCGTGTGGCAGTACAAGGTGCCCCTGTCTCTGGTATGGCAGCACTGGGAGGGGAATGGCAGTGACTGGGGTGCAGCTCCAGCATCCCGTACACCTTGTGGTGTGTGGGATAAAAGTTTTGCTTCTTCCATGTAATATTAGAAGCTGTTAATGTAAAGTATCCACTCCGTTGGTAAGATTCCTTTGTATCTTCAACATTTGAAATTCTTTAATGTTTTTAAAAATCTTAGTGCACTGAATTCCCACCTCTGCTACAGATTGTTACTGTTCTTCAGTACTCTGTATTTGAAGTGGGGAGTTTCCTGTAAGGGTTATGTTGAAATATAACTTCAGGAAACAAGGAGCTGGTAGGGGACTTTTCTTCCTACACATTCTTGTACATCAGTGTGAAAACTTTACAGCCTTAGGAAATCTTGGCATCTACACTTCTCAGAACTCTTAAAGCATCTAAAAGATGAAGCCGTATTGCAAACTTGCTGCATTTGCTGGTTCAAAGCACCTCCGCAGCTGGTAGGAAAAGAAGCTAAATTCAATTCTCATAGGTAGAACCTCTTTCCTAAAAATAGACTCTCATTGGTGTGTAACCACACTGCAATACTTCAATACACTGACTTCTGTGAGTCTTTCTGAAGTGAAGCCCAGATGCCCAACCCTCAGCTGTGGGTCAGTAGTAAAGTCTGCCTGCTCTAAGGATGCTTACATTCACTGTCACTGGCTGAGTTTATAAGTGGATAGAAAAACACTCTTTTTATTATTCCTAAGTTTTCCAGTCTTTCAAGCACCAGGAGACAGACACTCTCTGTCAAAAGAGGTAGTAAAAAAATGTTGCTTAACAAAAGGTGTTAATGCCTCATAAATTTTAACTCCCAAGATAGCATTTCGAGTATAAACACAAGCTCTTAGTAGCTAGAGAAAGTGTGTGGTGGCTCTTAGCTGAATTCATAATTCTCCACAGTTGAAATTTGAAGGCTTCAGCTACTTCCTACACATGTAAATAACAGTGAGAACAACAAAATTAACAGTGCAGAATACTAAACTAGGGAGTGTGCTTGATGTGATTTACCTGACACAGATGCTAAACCATGTTTTCCTTCTTTCCTGGTCAGAAGGAAATACATCAAGCAGTGAAAACCAGGAATCACAGCAATGAAATCAATGAAGAATCATTTTAAACAGTTCAGAGTTCTTAATTCAGTTAAGAGCTAAACCCACCAGGCACTTCTACAAAGTATTCAAATGGTTTAATTAAATTGATAAAGGGGTAGTCCCTGAATGTTGCATAGTTGGAAAAGTTCATTTACATGGTCTATAAACATATCTCCACAGGTTGAGGGGGGAAGAGATGGGAGTGTCAGAATCTAAAATGGTGTTAAAGTATGCAAAATGTTTGCTATGTATGTAAATGGGATTCTTAGTAGTGACAGATGTGCAAATTGACAATACTTCAATTTATTTTTGAATGGCAATATAGATTGTCAAGGTTGTGTATAATAATAATAAATATATAAACTGCTACTTGAACCATAAATGACCACCCAAGACTTCATTTTTACATCAGTGTTCTTAAAAGCAGCCTTGTCTGATGTCATCGATTGAAATCTAGGTTTGTCCAACAGACCAGAGGTAAGAAATAGGGATTTTTGGTTGCTCACCTATCCTGCTTAGTCAGGTGTGGCTTCTCTCTTGCTTCTCTGTTCCAGTCAGCTGCAGCCTCTCTTCTGACAAATTTTACCAAATGAGTTACCTATGAACACAGACTCTTCACTCCACCTGCTGCAGCCCAAACATTGCACTGCTTTACCTCTGGGGAACTCCAGTTACTTTCACAGCTGCTGTCACACTTACGTGTTTGGATAAGCACAAATTTCAAGTAAATCAGCTCTCACAAATTATTTATTGCAACATACAAGTTCCAGGTAGTTTTCCTGTGCTGTGAACTGCTTGGGTAAATTGATGGCTTTGGGCACTGCTGGTTTTCTGAGGAGAGCCTGAGGTGCAGCAGGAAAGCAGCAGCCTGTGGGATTACTCCAGGAGTTCTTTCATGTGTTAGCAGTGTAAGGGGAATCCCTCTGTCCTCCACCAGGATGTGGGCTGTAGAGTTCTGCATGAGCTATACAAATGCACCGGAACGCAACATGATTCAACATGTTCAATTCAATCTTCCTCAGCATGTTTTAAATCTCCTCAAAGTCTGCATTCATTCCAGGCTTTGTATATGTGGATCTCAATAAAATATTTCAGCTATACTGATTTCGCAGGCCAGGTCTAGGATTCAGGGGTGGGGAAAGGTCTTGTTAAAAAACATATATATTTACATGTGTGTATATATGCACATATATATATGTGCATACATGAAAATACACTCTAAAAATCAACTCCATGTACTAGTCAGTATAGGGGAACATACTGCCCTTAGCCTCCTATGCTCTCTGAGCATCTCAGACTACCAAATCAGCCCATCCACACTCCAGTATTTACCAGCTGTGAAAGGATGTTCACCATCAAGAAAAGTATTCCATTGTTATACTACAAAAGAAGAAAATCAACTATTCTGGTGAAATTAGGTGAACGTGAAAAGAATCACAGAATATTCTGAGTTGGAAAGGACTCACAAGGATCATCAAGGTTCAACTGCACAAGACAGCCCCCAACAATCACACCATGTGCCTGACAGCATTGTCCAAATGCTTCTTGGACTCTGTCAGGCTTAATGCTGTGACCACTTCCTGGAGAGGCTGTTCCAGTGCCCAACCACCCTCTGCATGAAAAACCTTTTCCTAATATCCAACCTAAACTTTCTCTGACACAGCTTCATGCCATTTCCTTGGGTCCTTTCAACTGATGGTAGTCAGCTGAAACTCGAGGAATTCAAGACACAGCCCTGATGTCCTGCTAATGGTGTTTCCACCAAAATACTGAAATACTTTGTGTGGGCTTAGATTTCAAATTTTGCCTGAAAATTAGCTTCTCTGGCACTGAGCCTCAGGGGGCTGACTCAGTGCAGTTTCAGGGAGAAAAGAGCTGCTTGAAGAATAAAAAACATTTATTCACAGAGATTGTGTTTATCAAAGAGATACTAAAACAGGAGTGCCCCAGTGATCATTACCAGGGCTGTAAGTAAGTATTATCCTTTACTTTCTCAGCTTAACTGTCCTACTTTCCACATCCTCCCTACAAATATCAGTGTGCTCTTCCTTTTATAATTGGATTTTCAGTGGTGCTGAAGCACTTGCAATCCAAAGAAGAAAATGGCACTTTCTATACTAAATACAACATTTAAAAACTACTAGTCAAGAGTATTTTACTTCCAAATTTCTCCAGAAAATACCCTTATCCTGACATGAAATAGCACTCCAGAAATTGTCGTGACAATACTATAGGAAGATGTGGCCCAAGAAGTTTCTGTTCTCAATGAAAAATAACCTTTCCCACTTTACTAGCTCTTTTCACATCCTTCATACATTCCAGAAATCTGTTGCAATAAATATGCCCCATCTACTCCATCATCTGCCTGCACTGCCTTGTCTACAAGACCAAGGTAAGACAAAATATGCTTATGAATTTTTTTATGGCAATATTAGCATAGAAAGTGGAGATGGGAAATGACATCTAGGTCACTCTGTGATGGCTTTTCTTAAACTGTGCTCTTCCAAGTTCTCACTAAGTGAGGATTAACAATCTACTCACCAGGTATTTCAGAAAAGTCAGTAGCATTACCTTGCACCTTTTGCCTACTAATTTACCAGAAATAAACCTATCTTATCTATTGCTTGTGTGACTTATACTCATTTAATCCAGTACATTACAAAAATACCCTCCTGCCTGTATTGGTGCATGACGCTCTCAGGAAGCTCAGGCAGATAAACACTCAAACAGCATGAGGGAGCAGAAAAAACAGTAGTTGCATACATCATCTTTATCTACTGAATTTATTTCAAGTTTGCAGTCAGATTTCTGTTAGAAGATCTGGGTATTCTAATACTCAGAAAACAAAATCTAGATGAAAATAAAGAATGAGTATGTACATCCATATAGTAGCAATAGCCAATCCACAGACACCTGGTGGTATTAACTCCAAACTGTCCATTTTTCATAACATATTTATGAAATATATTCTCTTTTTGCACTTTTTTTCCCCTCTCTTAGTAATTTATTTTATAAATTGCATCAAAGTTCTTCAGTTCAAATAAAAAACTCTCCCTGATGCTTTTTCAAAACATCAAGTTCACAAACACTCAATAAAATTTACCAGGCTGACATCTCTGGGCCTTAAAATGACAGTGGAGGAACTATTCAGTGTTAAACAGAGGCAAGCTATCTACCATGGGAAATGTTCATTTTCTTCCATATTACAGAAGGTAGAAAATATACATTTATAAATATAATTTGACAGGTAGAAATATAAAATGGGTCTAAATCCACTAAATTGCCAAGACTAAGGAAGTTTTAAAGATCATTATCCTAAAATTTAAATTACAAAAATACAGTATTTGCAACTGTCTTTGCTTTCAAGGAAATAAACAGCCACAGTCCAATTTGCTAAATTCCCATGATGGTGCTTTTCCAAGACAAACTGAGTTCAGACAACAGTGACTTATATTTCAGTATCATCTTGGTAATATAATAAGCTCTAAGAGAAATATTTGTCTTGCTTTCCTTTAATTTCATGTCAGAAAAAAACACCACAACAATGTATTTGCCACAAAAAGGGCAGTAAGAAATGTCATTTGTCTTAATATGCTAAACTGTTGATCCAGATCCTTTGTAAAGAGCTGGACAAATGCATAAATTACATCTTTATCCTTGGGCAACATTTTGTTTTTATGGATAACAGCAACAAACCAATTCTCAAAACCAAGAGAGCAGACATATGCCCTGATGGGGAAGGATGAACTGAAGAATAGGACAAAAAAAATATTATTAGTATATTAGTCAGACATACTACAATGTAATTATATTTTGTTGAAGAAGCCTTCAAATCTCACTCTGCTCTTCAAACGGTCACAGTGCTCACATTATGCCCCTCAAATCCACCTAAATGAACTTACCCAAAGGATTCAACTTCTTTGCAAACCCAGTCGTTTGCTCATTAACTAAGTGCTAGTTACAGCTAAAAATTTCAAAAATAACTTCAAAGGGAGTCAATCAAATTTTCAGACATAATAGCCTAGAGAAATACTGAATAGATTTGTATTTATATTGGTTATTAGCTCTAGGTATCCAAATAGTAGTGTTGTTATACGGAAAAATCTGTCCTCTAGTTTTCAGCTTGTATCATTTTACAAGGCAGAACATCACTCATAAGGGAACATGATGCAAGTGCTAACCCCTAAGTATCTGCACTGATTTGAAACTTCTTCATCTGTGCTGTGATGATATTTTCATTTTGGTGTGAGGAATTCTTTTTATTGATGTAAATAAGGTTTATGAAGATTGTGTGATGAATTTAATGATAATTCTAGACCAAGCCAGGTCTTCTTGATAAACAGTTCAAATACTACGACCATCCTTTCTGATGGATTTTATTTTGACTTGCAAAAGTTTTCTCTATTAGAAATTATCACTTAGTGGTCACAAGTGCTGTACGATCAAAAGAAAATACAGAAAAGGGATCTGGAAAACTTGCACAGTGGTCACATAGCACAGGCTGGTGCCACGTTCCATACAGCAACAACAGCACACACACAACCAAGGCATCAGCCAAATTAGCAAAACATACCAATAACCTCATAGTTTCCATAACATTATAGGCGTGATGTCAGCCTGGCTCCAGTGGTAAATCACTGACTAACTCATCCTTGGTAGAGAAAGACTCAACTATAGCACACAAAGTTAAAAATACTGTAACATCATTAAGATGTACAGAAGGTCTGAGGGGAGAAAAGCTAATGTTGGCATAAATGGTAAAGTGTCACTGGACTACCAAACACTGGCATTGTAGTCCAAGACAATTAGTAAAAACAAAAGACCCACTGGTCTTTGACAGCATTTATATACATAATACTCCTGTAACACAGACTTAAGGCCATTGCTGCAGTGCCAGTAAGTTGATAGGAGGGTTCAAAGTTGGAAAATCCATAAAAATGTGTTAGTCATTGCAACAAAGCCTTATGACATACGAAGGATTTTACTCAAAACATTATATTTAATAACTAGCCTTTCAGAAACAATCATTTTTTGCAAAACTAATTTTTCTTTCACTTATAAGTGATACCTCTCTACCCAAACTCCTCAACTAAATATGAAACATGTCAGTTACACAGATGAGTAAACTAAATCACAGGGCCAACAAGTTTGACTTGTTTCTTAGAGATACAGCTTTAAATAAAAAATTCCTTCTTTGAAATAAATGGATTTTCACCAGCACAAAAGTAGGGTAGGTAAGGAAAGAATTTTTTCCCCATCTTTTCTTCTTGATCAGCAATGCAGCGGCATAGCCAGTTATGGGATGGAGAAGTTTTCAGTTATTTTTTCTGTCTGAAACAGATGTTCCCCCTGGAAAACTTGCCATCATACGGACAAATAAGAATCACAGCCCTTTCCTGTGCAAGGCAAAGCATCAAAGTGATACAGGTCTCAAGATACTTGTCAACTCTCAGCCTCTCACAACTCAAATATTCTGACATCTGAATTCACATATTTCCTTAAGAGAGAACTGTCATTTTCCTGAGCAGCTACATGCAGATTCTGAAATGGAGAAATTAAAAAAAACCCAAACAAACAAACAAAGAAAACCCAAGAAACAAACAAACAACAACAAAAACCCTAACAAAAACTTGTGCTACTGAAAGGAAAAACAGATACTTTACTGCACTGTAGCAATGCTACTGTTTGTCAGCCTTAAGCAATACAGTATGGCCATAAACATGCCTAGGAAATTTCTCAAGGAAAACCAGTCTGGTCTCTTCATGGTAGGGGAGGCTATCAGGGAGGAGAACTAAGAGCTCAATAATTAAAGTTGAGCATGGGCTTTTGCTTAAGAAAGGAGTTTCAACATTAAACCTACATACTGCTTCACATACCTCCAACCTTCAGGCACACTGCAAATATACCCCTGCCAGTTCTAACTGCCTCGTTCAAGTCCTGGTGCCACCAAGGCAGCACAAAGCTCAGCACAGGCTTATTAATCTTCAAACACGGTCCAAACTTCAGGCTCTAGTAAAAACCAGGCACACATGGTTGTAAGAAAAGCGGCGTATATGTGAAACCATTAGGTCAAAGCATTCCTGAAACTGGAACATGCAGAAAAACCCCAGCCTGACAGTTTGTGAATTGAATTGTACTAGTGAAAAAAACCACATTTTTCTTAATTTTCCTACTATTCACTACAGGTAAGGCTGTTTACTATTGAGCTGCAAATATCACAGAAGAAATGTAACTTCACACTTAACAGTCTTTGAAAAATTTAAAACCCAACCTGGAAATAAAATTGAACATTTCTACAAAGCTATACAACTTCTCTAATTTCAATGGAACTACAGCTGCTTATGTTTAGAGGTGAAAATTTTCCACTACAGTTTCTGCCCTTGGAAAGCACAGTGCTATGTATGATTGCTTTCAGAGGAGTTGCATGGTTTAAGCAGGCACTTCAAATTTATTTTCAGCCAAGATGATGGAAAATGATCTCATTCATTAATCAGTTCTATTGCTAAAATTGACAGAAATCTTACTTTCTCTTTTACTGAGCTCCCCTTATTTTAGAGGAAGCTGAGGATGTTACAGTAAGGCAAGCCTCTGCAGCTACATGAATGTCACAGGTTGTTTTGGATGCCAGGAAGACAGCGACAGTCACTTCAGCTTGTTTATTCCCATGACAGGACTTCTGTGTTTCATGTGACACAAGGCAATACTTGATGGCACAGTGAACAATCATAAATATTCATAGTACAAATAAATACAGCTAATACTGTGCTGCATATAACAGGTATGTTTCCTCCGACCATTTAATTAGTTTGGCTGCTTACATGAAGCATAAAGATGGGATAAATTCATTCATTCTCTTTTGACAGAAGAGCAAGATGAACAGTACTACCAAGGCAGATTAACTCTTGTTTTTACCCATGATGTCTTAAAATAATATCTATAGTCAAGAAGATGTGAGGGTTTTAACTTTAAAAGACTGTTGAAATATTAATGCTCCATATATTTATTAGCAAAATCATTGATTACTATGATCCCATCTTCCTGCATGGAGGCATTAATGTGCAGTTCAAAATCCAGTTGTTTTCTGTGTAGTGGCTTTTTGGCTTTCTGTGGAACAGAGGTAAACTTCATCTGCTGCCAGTAAGTTCAGTGTACAGCTAACTGCTAATATCTGAGTTCTGAAAACATATATAAGAACAAATGCTAATTAGAAAAAGGATTAAAATATGACATAAGACAGTAGTTAGTCTCATGACTGTTGCATAATTCCATATGGCTTGGGAACAGCATTAACAGAGGAATTGTGCCTAAGGGAGCAGTCCACATTTGCAAATAAAACTCGCTGCCAACACTGGCGGTTACACCCACTGCTGACAATTGAATATTCAATATGGAAGATGAAGGAAACCCCTAGTGAACACCTAAATAAACTTGTATGTTAGGCAGTGGAGCTGGAGGTGGGTGGAAATGATGCTGGCATTGGGCAGGGATAAAAACAACAAACTAGTGAATCCTCAGACATGAAACCACACTGAGTGTACACTTCATCCAGTGTGTATCTGCAGTGGTGCATCTCCAAGTCACTCAGCTGTCAAGAGAAAAGCTAAAGAAGTGCAAAGTGGAAAGGTTTACAGAGTTGAAGACAAACAGCTAAAATTTCACCTGAATATAAACTGGAGGCTAGCATAACCTTTAGATATTGGGATGCTCAAGAAAGAGAAAGAAATAGTAGACTGAAGCTTTGACATGAATAAAATGCATTTGCAATAAGTTGATGCTACAGTCCTCTCAAGACATTTTTCCAGACTGAATTTGGCACAGCTAAGTCCGAGGCAGAATGCCCTTTGCATGAGCCAAAAACTGAGCATTTTTTGGTTTGAGTTGGGTTTTCTTGCAGGTTATATTCTGAGTCATACTGGAACACTAAATTATGTGCATAGTTTGTAAATAACTTAGAAAACAAAATAAATTTGCAGACAGTGGAGGTGTGGAGAATAACCATAAATAATAGGGTCATTGCTGCTAATCAAGCACAGTCAGAGCCAAAACTTTTAACGAGATTTGCTCCAAGCTTCAGTATAATCAAGATACAGAGGGGGTTTTTTCTCACAAATTTTGGCATGGTGCCTTTTAAGATAAAGTATGTAAGTGGCAACAGCTTTTTATGGTCATCTCTAAGATGTACTTATTGCAATTACTACATTACTATGTTTAGTATAAGAAGCATGGTGTGAAGACTGCAGACCTCTGTAAACTGAAAACCCAGGAAGTACATTCCAAAATTCATGATCAAACTGCTGAAATGCCAGTCTGAAAAAAGTATCCAGTAATGAATTTTTACTGACAGAAATTTTGCTTTTCACCACTGAAGTTTTTATCAGACAGGTGATTCCAAATGACAAGAGCAAGGTTTCTCTGAATGCAAAGCTCAGTTCTCTTACTGAAAGGTGAACTTTGAAAGCATTTGTGTGGGTGAGCCCCCCAATAAAAAGAAAATTAGCATTTGATAAAACTTTATATTGTTTTAGAAACACATAATTCTGTTTAGTGAAAAAGAGACAGAAGCAGCCAAGTCTCTGCGATCATGTGCTTTTTCTTGAATAAAACAAATTAATAAAAAACACACAACAAAACCATCATAAATCATAATCTGGATTTGATTCAATTTTGTTTTGGGTAAATCAGTCCTTTCCTGACCAGTTTTTCTAGTGTTACCATACAGAATGAAGAATATGGGAGAAAACCATCTGTAACAGTAACTTGGAACCGGCTCTTCCTTCACAGGGCAGTCATGACAAATAGGAAAACAAAAATGCACTTCAGCAGTATTAGGTGTGATAATACCCTGCTAAAGCTTTATGACTGTATCATTACAAACTTCAATTTTTAAAAATAAATTGTTCTTGACAGTTGGACTTGGCAACAGAATTGCATTGACTTTATGACGTTGCTAATGCAACACAGGCAGATTTGTAGGACAAACCCTGGTGCCTGGACTGCTGTATTTGTCCTTTGCTGCACCAGCTGCAGTGCCACTGACATTCACACCCTGCAAGAGCACACTGCCGATGAGCTCACTCCTGGCAGGTCACAGCAATCTCTTGAGCATATGCCTCTGAAGCTAAGGCAGCATTTATTCTAATATTTAGAATATAAAGTTAAGACATCAAAGTAGAACCAGACAGAGATCCTTTCAACACCTTCTTGTGCCACACCTTAATTGTCTTAAGAGAATGAATTATGCACAACGTGGTTTATTTCCTTTTCTCCCCTTCACCTGAGCTGAATGTGCTGTTTCTAGCATTCATGCATATTAAAGCTGTCATAAGTGAGATAAGTTATGCAAAATTAAAAAAAAAAATCCAATCTGAAGTCATGAAGAACTCAAACTTTGCTATGCTGTCTAAAAGAGCCTTCTTCAGAAGCCCAGCCATCTTCCTAGTTCTACAGGGTCAAGGGAATATATCAGTGAGTCGTTCTCCAAACCATTTGTGCCTCCTTGTATAAGAGAATAATCCTTAGCAGAATACTGTTAACAGGCAGCAAATCTACATTAAATGCAAGGTGTCAGCTTGACCATCTCTGTATTACACCAGAAAAACTGTTCCATGAACACAGTAAATCCAGTAATAGGAACAGTTTCAACATTCACTACCATAGTGTGCAATGTTTCTGTGAAATAGAGATCTCCTACAGTCTCTAATTGTTCTACTGATATGCTGTTCTTAGTCTTGAAGCCTCAGATAACTACTAAAAGATGAATATTGTAATAATATTTTTAAAGGGCTAACAGAATCATCTGAGGTACATCTGAGATCCAACATCAGTGCAGACCAAAGCAGAAGATGTGAAAGCAATAAAGGGTATTAACACCAAAAATAGCATTCACAGAAATGGCACCAAAAACTGCAGGTGTACTCCTTGATTCAGTCAGAAGTCTTATGACAAACCAAATACAAACTCACTAGATTTTTGATAGGTATTGTACCTAGTACCACCTGGCATTTTTGTTAAAGCAGAATGATGGTAGTATTTTAGCAGAAAGGATACACAAAGCTAAAGGGCTTGAAGTCAAAGGCAGGTAAAGTCACTCTAGGATAAATACAAGCCTTTAAAGTGGGGGTAATTAACCACTGAGACAACCTAGCTAAAGGCATGAGAGGGTCACTGTAACTTGGAATGTTTAACATGGAAATGAGATCCCTGGAGATAGAACTGCAGAGCTGTGGGCCACACAGGCAAACACACTAACAGTGGTCTTTCTTCTCTTCTGTGTAGAAAACAATGTAGTTTGACTAATTCTGCTCATGGTAGCTGCAGCAGAGTAACTCAAAGAGATTTCTTTATTTCTCTCTTGGTTTGAGCATATTTTAGTAACATGTCTAGCAAAAGGCTGGTATAAACTTTGGGTCCCAAATGACAAATATAATTTAATAATCACCAAAGAAATCCTAACTCAATTAATTTTGTTGTTGAGGCCATACAACATGTTGATGATGTACTAGACCAAATAAACAAGAACTACTATTGATAAAACAGGGCTAAATAAATTAGAGCATTCCAAACCGGGATTCAGAAACCCCACTGGAATAGGGTAAAAAGACCAGGGCAGAGAGAATCAGATTTAAACAAGGTTAAAGAAACTGAAGCTCTGTCATGGTCCTTGCCATAGATACACTGACTGAGAGAGGGGTGACACTACTTGGAATTTGGACTGGCAACTAGAAAAACCACCATAAAAAAATCCCCATTTATAGATAATAAACACATAACTATTCTTTATGTCTCAGTTCAGCAAAAATACAACTTTTTGATATGAAGATTTTGGAACTGAAGCACAGAGAAGGCTTGAAACTGTTTTTTATCAAAAGTGTAAAATATTGAAAATTTAAAAGACCATCAGTGGCCCTGTTATAAAAATATGTGAGTTGCAATAAGTTTCAATGATAACATATAATTAGAATGCATCATAAAACCAGAGCAATGGATATCCTAAATGATGAATGACCTGCAGAATTTCAATAACAGAGGTGAAATGAAATCCAGTAATACATAGTGAAGGGTCTTGCATTTGCTGATTAATCAAAAATAAATATGATACTAGAAGATTTGAAGAATGATAACAAGGGAAGGATTTGAATGCAATAGTCATGAAGATGATAAACTGACAGTATAACAGGTCTGAAAAAGTAAAATGTGACCTTCCGAAGTACCAGTACTATTTCTAGTAAAAGAATAACATTACTCACTAAGTGTCAATTTAATGCCAGCAACAGTTCTAACAATTCATGTTGTGAAAAAGATGAATTTGTTATATAGGAAGTGCAGAGAAAAGCTACAGATTGACCAGGAGAATAGGGAACATAGCATATGACAGAAGAGTAAAATGGCTTGATCGCTTTGAAAACAAGATAAAGAGGAAGTCATAAATATTGTTTATAAGTATGCTATTCGAGAAACACATACTAGCACCATGTACACTAGTAAACTAGACAGTTCCAAAGCATCAGTTTGACCATTTCCCTGATGCTTAACTACCTGAGCAGTGCAAACACAGTTAATAAAAATAAGTTAATAGGAAGCATTGTTTTCATTTACCAACTTTCATGATGCTCAAATTACAAAGGCACATATAAAGGAGCTTTAATATTTGTTTGCTTAGCTAAAGAAAAGGCTTAGTGAAAGCATTGCAAGGGTGGTGACAGGAAGGGGCAGAGGGGAGGAATATAGCTATGAAGCCTTTGGTTGCTTTATTCAAACTTTTCCTTTTTCTCCTTGAGCAAGAAAGAAACCTTCAAAATATCACAACTTAATTTTTCAGAAAATCATCAACTACACCTTGCTTTTGATTTCTTTGTCAAAAATGATCCATTGTGATTATGGTTTGGTGGTGATATAAGAAAGCCATTTTTAGCATTAAAATATATGAATTGTTTAACTTGTAAAAGGATGTGTCAAAAAGATGCGTGAATTATGTAACCTGCAGAAAGGATATAGAAATCACTAATCCTATTAACTATAGAAACTTTGTAACCATCAGAATGTAGCAGAAAGAGAAAAACAGGAAATTTTGGCAGAACAGGCTGGTTGAGTAGTGGAACAGCAAAAGACAAGAGAACAGAGCATACGCCAAAACACAAGGTGGAAAGTTTAACCCTGAGGAAGACTATAACATGCGACCACCAAGACAATGAAGAAAAGACCATCACAGTGGAGAACTGTGCATGCTCCAGCAGAGGGACTGATGTCTACCTCCTTGCACAGCCTTATCTCACTTCTTCCTATCTACATGTGTAATTCCACAGCAACATCAGCCCATCCAAGAAAGACCTGCTGTTGCCCCATCCCTCTTGCTCCCATTTTGCGCTCCAGCCTTTAAGGGCCAAATACACGCAGGTACGCCCAAAATACCAGGCAGTGGAATTTATTTCCAAAGTCAAGAATACTTAACATTTCGGCACAAATCTGCGCTTGGCCTAAGAAAGAGACACACCCTCTGTTCTTTTCAGGGCTTTTATCATCCCTGGCTCCACTGTGGGGCCTTCAGACAAGTCTGCAAGAACTTATCTTCTCTCATACAAGGAGTCAGCTCTTCTGGAAGGCAGGAGGAGAAAACATCTGAAAACATCTCTGGGAAAGATGCCTTTTTGAGGCAGAAAAGCTTCCTTACGCAAAAAACTCTAACCTCCTCATAGTAAAATCTTCTGGAAAGGTCTTCTACACTTACACTGCCCTTTCCAGTGCACTGACACTACTGCTGGCACAATCACATACTGACCTAATTTAGGGCACTGAACAAAACATAATCCTGCTGAAAGAAACACCATTTTGAGCTTTTTTGGCTTCTTAAAGCAGCTGAAAATGCATCACAGCCAGCACATCAAAAAAGAGAGATGAGACAGTGGCAGCCCTGAATAATCTCAATCCAAGCTAATGGGGACCAGCAGCCTGAGAAAGAATAAGTTTGTCATTGTAGGTTTGGAGATCTGCCAACAGTCATATCACTCAGGGCTTTAGCCAATAATGTGTTAGTAAGTCAGGTTAAAGAAACATTTGTCTCAAGAGGAGCATGCTAAGCAGAGGTGATGAAGTGAGATCCACTCCTCTTTTCCTTCATTTGTGGGTTTTTGGGGTTTTTTTAAACTCCAATCTTACTCACAGTTCAGAAGCTCTTTCAGCAGAAAAATAGTTGGAAAACACATTTTCAGAAAATTAAACAACCTAACTAGGAATTAAATCTACAAAGGTATTAAATGAGCTGTTCTGCCTTTGCCTCTCAGCTCTGGCTGTACTTGACACTCATCACACCTCCTTGTCATAGAAGACAATTCAAAGAAAAGTTGTGCTGTATTCAAGCAATAATTACAGCAACGACCACTGCAAAACTGGTGCAATTCCTATCAGTGGAACAGACTAACAGAACGGGAAGTTGCAATGCCTTTGAAAGAGGTTAAAGACCCAAGAGGAACTTGGTTGCAAAATCATGACTTGCAGGTGCAAACAGAGCTAAGAGGTCAGAAATGAGAACGAACACAAGCGCTGGTAAAAGCAATGTGGATTGACTGAACAGTCCCAGGTCCACTTAAAGCATTTTACTCAAAGTAAAAGAAACCAAAACATGAGTTTGCAAGGAAAACAACTAAATTTAAATAATGAAATTATATACAACAGTCGGCTCTCCTTTTGTGCCATTCCCTTTCCAAATGAATGGTTCAAAAAAATTTAACTACTCCTCAATAACTTAGTTTCTATTCAATTAAAGGCCATGAAAAGTCTTCCTGGCTCTACTTTCAAAACCACTTGACTTGGATAATTTTCTAACTAAACTGTAAGCAAGAATGTTAACTTTGTCTCTGCAGTATGAAGATATGTAATGACCACATTTACAAGATACATATCATAAATGCAAAGCTCAGAAATACAACAAGGTCTTTGGAGGGATTATGCTACAAAAAGGGGTATGCCTCGTAAAGGACATCATAAAAAGCTCAGAAAACCTGCTGCTTTAAGGAAGCAATCATTTATTAATGACAAGCAATTAAGAATAATACAGGTAGGAGAATGCTGACCTGGTCACTTGAACTCCTCTTAGTTCAAGAGGAGAACTAAAATATCTATGTTGGCCAAGAAATAATCCCTCTCCTTTAAATTTAGAAAACAGAATTTTAATTAGAAAAATATATATATATGAAAGGATAACAGTTCTTAACCACAATACACATATATATATCCAGAAAGAACCAAACCACAACAGTTTGTAATAAACCCCTCCACCCCAAAATGACAAGGCAAACAGTTAAAAGGTCTTTGGCTACCCCCAAAAAGGGGGGGAATGCAGTAATATTTATGGACAGCAGGTGGTGATGTCATGCCCGTCCGGCTGAGCTCTCTCTCAGGGCTGATGGCAGGTACAGTCCCCAGGTCAGCTCCCGTGAGAAATCAGAGAGAAAGCAGTAGCAATCTCATCTCCGCAGGGGTAGGAAACAGGGTCTCTCTCACCTCTGTTCCTCATGGCAGCCTCTGTGGTGCTCACGATCGCTCACGGATGAAAACGGTCAAGTTAGGGAGGGGAAAAAAATCACAGTCCAGCTATCCAGTGATGCTGGGGTCGGTGTGGTCCCGTCCTCCCTC
>WBMV01006934.1:947626-985384 GCA_013396655.1 Campylorhamphus procurvoides
CCCCGGGCAGCGCCGGCGGCAGGGAGAGCCGGGAGCCCGGTGCCGGGAGCAGGATGCGGCGCGGGTGGCTGTGCGGGCCCGCCGGGCAGCGCCGCCCTGCCCCGGAAGGCTCCGTCCAGGTACCCCCCCGGGGGTGCCGCAGGGCTGGTCCCGGCCTCGGGGGGCGAGCGCGGGTTCGCGTCCCTGGTGGGAGGGTCCGTGTCGGGAGAGGCGATCCGAAACCTGACTTACGAAGCCCCGGGCTGACGGCGCTGTTTGTTCGTGTTACAGGATTTCAAGGTGGGGAACCTCCTAGGGAAGGGCTCCTTCGCAGGGGTCTACAGAGCAGTATCCCTGAAAACCGGTCTGGAAGTGGCCATCAAAATGGTAAGGCAGACAGCCATGGAAGCTTCCGTCTCCCAGGAGACTGAACGCTGGTTGCTGGGTTGGGGTTATGCAGTTGGGCGTTGATGTTTGGATTGCTTGTTTGTATATAACGGGTATTTAGGTTGGATTTCAATCCTGGAAGATGTAGTACAACCAAATAGATGACGATCTGATGATCCTGGAAGATGCAGAACAAAATACACTGATGGTAATTAATAGAAATCCTTATGGTGCTGTTAAAAGAACTTGAGCTCAAATATTCAGCATTGTTTGGACAATCAACCCTATATTTCTTCAAAAGTTTATAACCTCAGAAACTTAATTCAGAATCCATGTGGTTGAAGAGGTTCTGAAAGAAAATGTCTTGAAAAATTTTCCTCAGTGCCAGGATAAATTTTGTTTGTGAAGGAAACTTGCATGTTACAGGTGTTTTGACAGTTTTACTTATAATCTATACTACTTCTGTTTAGCCATCATTTTAATGTTAACTATATTTAGCATATCTGCCTAGCAAAATCAGAATTAGGTTTCTCTGCTTAAGTATTTCAGAAAAAAAAATAGTGTTAATATTGAAAATGTTAATGCTTACCTATTAGCAGTTTTCTTCCTCCAATAATCTACTGCATTTGTTCATTAAAATAATATATTAAGTTATACTATGTGAGAACTTGCTTAGAATTTTTCAGGCAAATATGCATTGAACATCTAAAATTTCAAGTTCACTTGAAACTAATGTGTATGTAATCAGTGTTGGGGTGCTTGAAAAATGTTCTGTGATCCATTTACAGATAGATAAAAAAGCCATGCACAAAGTTGGAATGGTACAGAGGGTTCAGAATGAGGTGAAAATACATTGTCAGCTAAAGCATCCATCCATCCTCGAGGTAAGAATCGTGAGTTTTGTACAGAGGTCTGTATGTGTGACTTATTATAAAGTCTACAAAATATTTTCATTTTTTCTGTGGTTTATATTCCAGCTTTATAACTATTTTGAAGATAGCAACTACGTGTACTTGATACTTGAGATGTGCCACAATGGTGAAATGAGCAGATACATAAAGAACAGAAAGAAACCCTTTTCAGAAGATGAAGGTGAGATTTTTTTTTTTATTTTATGGAACTCTTTGCATTAAGTCTTTGTATTTTGGCTAACCCAATAAATATATAATGCTAGAGGGAGAGTATTTAGAACTGCCATCACAGTTCCTGTCACTTATGTGCTAAGTGATAATCTAGGGTTTATTATTGTATATATATTCACTGCATTTCTGAATACTTTTGTTTCTGTTTGTGCTGGTTGAGGTATAAAGAAAATAGACTGGGATCTTAGAAGGCAAAGCTATATAGAATGTAGAACTTACCTTTGTGCATAGAATTAAGTTGAAATATAGGTTAAGACTGGGAAATTACACAGGAGAAAACTGGAAACTTCACGTCCACAGATTTGCTTTCTTTGTGTTGTACCTCTTCTGCATTACATGTCACCAGTTACAAAGCCTTTAGGATTATATTTTGCCTTAGGTAGTGTTCTTGGAAATATTGACTGTTCCAAGCTGTGTGTAGAAAGGAAGGTAATGCAGTTCCTTATGTTGCTTAAGGACTGAGTTAGCAAGGAAGTATCCAATTTGACACTCCATCTGGAAATTCTGAATGACCGAAGAGAAATTCTGCTATGGTTTTACTGCAGTTTCTAACAGAAAGCACTGAAAAGCCTATCTTTCAGTGAGATTTACTGTCATAATAATGCTAAAATGTTTTTAAATTAGTTACGTTACTCTTCTGAATAGTGTTTTGAGAAAGAAGTCTTGCAGAAAAGACTCATTTGCTTATGAATTTACCAATGTTTCATTTTTTTACACTTGAGAGAGAGGATTTCAGTTAGAACATGGACCACTGAAAGCCTAACCAGAACAGCACAAAGAAAAATATACAGCAATGCAACCTGCAGTGGATAATTTTTGACGGCACAGTTGAGAACAGCCAAAGAAGCTGTTCTGGTGTCAGCCTGTCTGGATTTAGTGGTTATTGCCTCTACTGCTTGCAGCCTTACCTCACTACTCACCTCTTGCACAGTTCTTTCGGTTTTGCCTGCTTCTGTGTCAGTTTCTAATCTAATTCCATGAAACTAATATAGATACAGACTTTTTGGAACCGAGATCATGGGACTGGATTAAAGGGATACTGCTATACAGACATCATCTCTTTAACTCATATCTATTCCCAAAAAAAGGGATCCTCTGATGGCACCTTAATTCTAAAAGCTGATAAATGCTGATCTGGATAAATCAGCCTCTTCCTTTGAGGAGTGTTTTTTTCTGATGTTTGTTACTCACCATTCTTTGCCTTCTATTAAGAGAAGAAGAAAGGCTGTTTGCTCTAGAAAAAATTATTCTTAAAATTGCTGTAATTGCAACATCGCAATAAACTATGTTGTTTCAGGATGGATGAGGTTTTGTTATGCCTGCTGTAAGCTATAAGTCTTGAATATTCCCTGAGTTTGTAGTGTAATAGAACAGACAGGCTGTCCCAATATCATGAACTTAGAAGTTTTTGAGCAATTGGGATAGTACTAGCCTTGTGAGTTTGCTAATGATAAAACAAATACCATTCAAATTGTCTCCTATATTTTATAGTCTACACATAATGAAGCTGCTTGATTGTGTGTATTTGCTATTTCTGAAAGTAATGAGCAACATTTTTCTTAAAAACCTAATTTAAGAAAGTTTAGGCCAATTGAAAATATTTCCAGTCCCATTTCCTTTATTCTATTAGGAAAGACACAACTCTGGTTATTGCATTATATAAGTTTTTCATTAATTTTGAACTTAGTCATGTCAACTTTGCTTAAAGCAGAAAGTTAATTCTATTCTCAGTAGCATGACACTAAACATCCTTGTAATGTTCTTTTTATTAAAAGTGCAAGACCAATAGCAGATTTTAAGCTGAGTTATTTTCAGAGCTGTGATTTCATTTATAAGACTAGAACATCTGATTTTGTGTTTTGGCAGCTCGACACTTCTTGCATCAGATTATCACGGGTATGCTGTATCTTCATTCTCATGGAATACTGCACCGAGACCTCACCCTTTCTAATATCTTACTCACCAATAACATGAATGTCAAGATTGCTGATTTTGGACTCGCAACTCAGCTGAAAATGCCTCATGAAAAGCATTACACAATGTGTGGAACTCCAAATTACATTTCTCCAGAGATAGCCACGAGGAGTCCACATGGACTTGAATCTGACGTGTGGTCTTTGGGTTGTATGTTTTACACTCTTCTTATTGGAAAGCCACCTTTTGACACAGATACAGTCAAGAACACACTTAATAAAGTAGTATTGGCAGATTATGAAATGCCAGCCTTTTTGTCAAGAGAGGCACAAGACCTTATACATAGGTTACTCCGCAAAAATCCTGCAGATCGTTTGAGCCTTTCCTCAGTGTTGGATCACCCTTTTATGTCCAGGTCAAGTTCTGCACGGAGTAAAGATTTGGGAACTTCAGAAGATTCCATGGACAGTGGAAATGCTACAATCTCTACAACCTTCACAGGCTCTTCCAGCATCAGTACCAGTGGTTGCTTGAAGGAAAAGAAGAAGCTGTTAGTTGGACAGGCACTCCCAAATAAAATTACTTTTTTTCCTAAAAACAAGAATTCCAGTAATAATTCATCAGCAGATGGAAGTGGCTCTTTTCATCAGTGGGGAATTCAGGGAAAGGAAATTGGCATAACTGGGAGGGGAAGAACTGTTCAGCCTGGTGAGGAGAGACCCCATTCACGCTACCTCCGAAGAGCCCACTCCTCAGATAGGTCTGGCACATCCCACAGTCAGACTCAAGGCATATCAAACATCGTTGATCGATGTCACTCTGTGGAAGTGCTTTCCAAGCCTAAAGTAGGAACAAGGGAAAATACAGAATACTTTTCACCTGCCAACAGCTACACTGATATAGGAGAAATATTTAAGAAGACTTCTAGTAGTTCTGGTTCTTTTGAAGGGCAAATATCTCCACCTGTAAAAGATCAACCACAGTAAGAATCAGTTTTTATTAAGATGAAATTTAGAGCTGGTAATACTCTATTATTGACTTCTTTCCATGTGCAGCAAGTTGATTATTTCTTTCCCCACAGCAATTCTAGTAGAAACCCTTGCTAAATTGTTCTTTGTAGAAGAGACAGACTAGGGTAGAAGGCATTTAGAATGTAATTACTTTCTGTTCTCTTGTGTTTTTTCTCTATTAGAGAAGAAAAAAAAAAGGTTAGTCAATAATTAAAATAATAAAATTAAATATAATAAAACCATATAAAATAATGTAAATAAATATAATAAATAAAATTGTAAAATTAAAGAAGTGGGGTACCAGAAATGAAAGTGTCACTCACTCAAAGATAATTATTTGAAATTTAGTTCTGTACTAAGTTGCAGCCTATGTGTGAAAATCTTGGCTTCTTTCTATAAATTTTCCATCAGCGGAATATCAAAGAACCATTTCCTACTTTAATATAAGGACTTTAATCTCTTAGTTCTTGCATTTCTTTCCACATTAGGAAGTGGCATTTTTTCATGTGTTTTTCTCTTTGCAAATCAGTTCAGGGAAAAGACAACCAACCAATTTTCCCTGTAGATAAAGTAAATGGAATAAGAAGTTTTTCTTGATTGTTCTCAAGTGTTTCACATAAGGCTCTGTCCAACAAGTTCAGTGGGTATGTGCCTTCTTTCTAGTTTGAGAAATATTCAATTAGTCAAAAATCTATACAAATGTTAATGTAATGCTTTTCTTCTCCATGACTTCATAAATCCATGCTATGTAAACATGAGAGAGTAATAATGTAAATATAGGAATTAACTGAATGCTTACTGTGCTTTTTATATAGTTGATTATAGGAAAGCCTCTTAGATCTATAGTTAACCTGCATAGCAGTCTTAAATGTGAGGTCCTAAGGCTTAAATTAGATATTTATATTGTGTATTTTTGGGGTGCTTTTGGTGATAACTGAGTCCTTGCCAATGGTAAAATAGGGATCATCACAAAAAGAAAGTACAAACAAGTTACAGGCTATGGAGATAAAAAAACTTCACAGGAGCTTAGTGTGAAATTACAACAGATGAGTGACTCTGCAGTAAGTGCTTTTGTGTGTATCCTTTATTTTTCAACATGTGGATTATAGCTTGAGTTCACCTGTGATTACAGAGATCTAATATATACATTGTCTAAAAAACTGGTAAGAAAAATCTTTCTAATTTTTGGGGTTGACTGTATTTCATATAAATTCAAATTATTTTAGGTGGTAGGATTGGCTATGCTGAATGAGGTCCACTGGGTCACCGGTGTCATGTCATCACTGTCTTCTCCAAGGCTGTTTCCTGTACCTGTTTCCTGAATTAAGAGCTACATATAAGAGCAGCCACTGCTGGCAACATTATCAATGGCTCTTTTTATTCATGTATGTGAGCTCCAAGAGTGAGTGCTAACAGGCTTAAATTTGTGAATAAAATTAGTAATAACTTTTCAATCCATTGGAAACAGTGTTTTTTTTTTTTATGCATTACTCAGTGAACATTCCCCATGAAAAAGAATCACGTTCTATTCTGCCTAGTGCTACAAAATGCCACTTGCATTTCTTAAATGTTCTAACAGTGGTATGCTTTCTGCAGCTGTAACACTATAACTTGTTGTGCGTGTCTTTGATATAATCTTGATTACATGCATAACTTTTATTTTGCAGCTCAAATTTCCTCTGCCCAATGAAGCCCCAGGTTGGTTTACTAGAGCAGAAGTCCCAGGCTGAGATGATGCAACAGTGGCTTGGAAGCATGCAAACAAATGGTGTGTTCCTCATCAGTTGTGTATTTTTGCACTCAAGTTGGAGTAGTGACTTGTAACAGTTTCTGTGGGTTTTTCTGTATTTTATATCTTTGTACATTGAATTTGAATGCTTAGTTTCGTAAAATGAGCTTTTTATTTTCTATTAGTATTTTAGCAAAAACAAGAGAGGAGAACATAAGTCTAGAACCTGCCATAATTATTTAGTTGTGACTTAAAATGTGTAAGTGTAAATACATGACAAAAGACTAGCAGGTGACTTGAAAGTCCTGTTAAGTTTACCTGTGCAAATACACTTTAAGAGAAGATGGGACCTCGGTGAATGAGAAAGATAATGATGCTGCAGAAGGAGAGGTGGAGGAAAGGACAAAAGAGACAGAAGGATGGGAGGTGTTACTTGTCCTGCATCATGTTACATCATTTGCAAATAATGTAATTCAATCATAAATATAAACCACAAATCTATTCTGGCCTTTTTTGTTTGGGTATTACTGGACTCCTTCCCCTCCTGTCTACAGGGAATTGGAATCAGATGACATGGTGTGAATAATCCTGTTTCATATTTGGTCCCTTCTCAATGTTCAGCCACGGGGCAGGAGTAGTGCAATAGTTCTGTGGGTGAGGTGAAAGTTGATCAAGGGCTTAAATATCAAAACTAGGAAAGCACATATAGATAGGAAAGCTAAAGATAAAAATATGTTTTTGTCTGGAAATAAAACAAGGGATTTGGAGTATGCATTTAACATCGAGTACTAAAACCTCTGATGGTAAAACACTAGTTAGACAAACTAGAACTTGAATGAAACTTGTTACTGGTGCTTTTCTGAATGGTAAGTAAGCTGTCTTTCAACAGATTAAAGTAATTCTTTAAGAATTGACATCTTAGTATTTTGTTTATAAATGGTTTTTAAAAATTGATGTGTAAAGATTGAAGACCATCATATATGAAATCTAGTAACAGCTTATTTTAAGTAGCCCTGGGATTTTGTTAGCAGTGGTACTAAAGTAATAGCCTGGTGATTTGGACTCAGGATTAAAGAAACCCCATTCTTCACTTAAGAAAAGCCTTCTAAAATGATCTTTTGAAAAGCTTTTAAAATCATAATAGCATTTTTTCCTTCTGACTATGACTCTTTGAATCTACAACGTACCTTTATGATGTTTTCAGTTCCTCTGAGACCACCTGCAGACCTAACTGGCGACAGTAATGCACATGGAGGATTTCGGTATCATCTGGATGTGCAGCAAGATACACCAAGAAATGCATGGAACACTTTAAAAGATATAAGGAATCATGATGCATCAATCGACTGTCCACATTCTTTAAACGAGAGAAACCCAAAGAAATGCATCCCTGGAGTTCTCTGCAAATCTGGGAAATTTCAACCATCTGCCACGTGTGGCATTTGGTCAACTTCAGAACAAACCCAAATGTGGAGCCAAGAACCACCAACACCCCAGAAACCTGCACTGAAAAGTATTGTATCACCTCTCAATGCTTGCAGGCTGAAACCAATCAGGCAAAAAACAAAAAATGCAGTGGTATGTATCAGTTCTTAAAATGGGATCAATTTAAATATTAAATATAGTGTGACTGTCTCTTAAAAATCAGTTCATAAACTAGAATAATTTGGTTTTAGGAAACTCGATTTATAATCATTTAACTAAAAACTGTATTAGTAAGATGCATCTTAGTTTTTACATATAGATTGCTTATAGCTTAATAGAGCTGACCTGTCTGATTTGTCACATAAGAAGCCACACCCTCAATGACCAGGCTGATAACCCTTCAGTCATGATGAAGTGCTCCGTTTTAATAGCACTAGTAACAAAAGTTACCGTAATGAGCATTCATAAGTTTGCAGTGCATTCGAGGAAAAGCAAAAGCATTTTTTAAAGCATTTGTGGAAAAAAAGTGGTATCTTACCTTTCTAGAAAATAAAGGAGTTTTTGTTTAACTTGTATATGTAATATATTTTAGGTCAGCATTCTAGATACTGGGGAAGTGTGTATGGAGTTTCTAAAAGAACACCACTCACAGGAACTTGTGAAAGAAGTTCTCAGAATATCTTGTGATGGAAATTTGGTGAGTATGTTTTGGATTCTTCACAGTTATATAAAGGGCTTAGAACTCATTCAGAGGTTTTGGGGTTTTTTTTAAATTGATTATTTATTTTGAAATCCAGTGTTTATATATGCACAGCTGTAAACTTTTCTTCATACTAAAGCCATACAAATATAGGGAGCAAGCAGTTATTTCAGAGCAAAACTGTACTTGACTTTTGGAATAGGTCGAGTATTGTTGAAAAGTTCTGCTGTTAAATAATTACTTAGAGGAATAGAGTGTTCATGGTAATTCATGCTAATTAATTAAATTGTGACTTATTTCCATCCCTGTTAAAAGTACAGAGTGCTGTAGTATGTAGCAACTAAACACAATTTTTGTTCCCTTTTTGTAGATTGCAGTTTATCATCCAAATGAAGGAAGAGGTTTCCTTCTTGATGACACACCTCCTGCTTCTCCTGAGGGCACCTGCGTGTATAATTTTGACAACTTGCCAGGTAATCTGAAGGTTTTTTTAAATTATGATGATTAATGTGATATTTTAAGCGAACATTGAGACTTTATCTGCTTTTCAGATAATTGTGAAGGAAAACTGCTTTTAGAATAAAATTCAAACTACAGTTTAATTAGAAACTGCTTTGAAACTTCACAAGAAGGTGTAAATCCAGAGGTTTTGTTTTCTTTTATATTAGAGTTCTAAGGAGTGACCCCTTTACAATTCAGTACCCCAAAATTAAAGCTTTTGTAGTCTTTTCCTCATTCATACTGGGAGTTCTTGGAAGTAAGTCAGTTTCTTTGAACATACTTTTGTCAAGTACTTCAATATTACTCACAAACTTCAGCTCTCAAATACATATTTTAAATTACTTCTCTTCGAGCTGATGCACAGTGTTTAATCTGCTAGCTCTTAAAGTTTTTAAATTTTCTTTTTCAGAAAAGTACTGGAAAAAATACCAGTATGCAGCCAAGTTTGTGCAGTTGGTAAGAACAAAAACACCCAAAGTGACGTTCTATACAAGATATGCCAAGTGCATGTTGATGGAAAATTCACCCACTGCAGATGTTGAAGTTTGTTTTTATGATGGTATGTATTCATTTCTGTGATTATGCAAATAGATCATGATATCAGAGCTGCACTAAAATATTACCAGACACTAAACAATAATCACTTTAGGTTGAAGAAAATACTTGCACTAAAAACAGGGGGGGGGGTTTGTCCACTCTGCCTTTATTCTAGCACTTGTAGATTAGCTGATTATTCATTAGTTCCTTACTTCAGGAAGTACATGTTGCCAAAATGTAATTTATTACACCTTGTTTTTATTCATGAGCTCTTCTTTACATGTACATTTGATAGTTAACCTACTCAGTGAAAGGCATGTCTCTAGTCTTCACGCTTTCCATTGTTAACTAAGGTAGTGTTACCATGGACACTCAAGGAGAAAGCAATTGGTTACCTTTTCCCATCTAAATACTGATCTTTGGCTTTAGAGGGCATTCCACTAACACCACACTTCTAATTTAAGGGGCGTTTTATTTCTGCCAGACACAGAACTCATGTTTCACTCTTGAAGAAATTCAGTCATGGAGATACACTTTAGTAGGCTAGAATGTAGTGGCAGAAGTCTGCATTCTGTACAATTCACACTAAAAGCTGTTGTATTTTTTTACAGGAGCGAAGATACACAAGACAGCTGGTATAACTCGTGTGATAGAAAAATCAGGGAAATCCTTCACTTTGAAAGAAGAAAGTGAAGCAGGGTTAAAGAAGGAAATACAAGTTTATATGGATCATGCAAATGAGGTAAAGTGTTTTACATAGACCTTTTCCAGTGCAATGCAGATTCCTGAAAATAGTTTCCCTTTCACAAATGTACTTCCAATGTTGCTTTTTGTATTTTTCATTACATTATTATGGGGGTAGGATGGTGTTTCTTGAAAGAGCAGATATCAGTGTAGAGGTAACAGTAACAATGCTTCACAACAAAGACTGCCAGGAAATTCTTGCTAGTGTGTAAAGCAGGTTTGCTTGCCTGGTGAAAGAATTAAACAGAACAGAAGAAGCTGTTGTATAAAACTTGAAAGATTTAGTATCACTGAAATTTCCTTGCGTGGGCTCACCTGTCACACTAAACATGTATGAAATATTTACACAGTTCTCAATTTAAAACTTCAGTAAACTCTTTCTAATTTCAGGGACATCGTATATGCCTTGCACTGGAATCTGCTGTTTTGGAAGAGGAAAAAAGGAGTGGAAGTGTTCCATTTTTTCCAATAATTGTTGGAAGGTAGTATCTTTCACTTGAAAATACTTATGTATTTGAATATTCCCACTCAGCAGCTATATGCAGCAAATGTTTGCAGAAGCCAAGGTTGCTTAACAGAGGCTCACAGTCATAATATTAACTTAATAGCATGTATGATCACCTTATTTTGGACCTGCAGAGCCGCCTTTGATACCAGGATAATATGCACTTGTGGATTCACACTAAACCAGGCTAGCAATTAGCATGTGTAAAAACAATTCTCCAGAAGACCACTGCTGTCAAGTACTTTGGATGGTCCATAGTAAATTTAAGGAAAAGCTATGTCTTCTCACATGTGTATTGAGTCCCTATTGGACAGACCTGTTCCCAGTTTTTCTCATTATTTTTCCAGAAAACCTGGAAACACTGAATCACCACAGGCTGTAACACCTCCACTCTTGGACAATACAAACTGCTCAAAAGAAGTTGTGGCACTGGATAGAAATAAAGCTGTCAGTTCTACTCCAGTTCAGACTTCAAACTGTCCTGTAAGTACACAAGCATGGAGGCCACTCTTCTGTAGGAATTCAAATATTGCTCTTTTATTTGAACTAATGGAATTACATTTGTATGGACGTAGGCTTTTATTAGCCATTTGTGAGCATATTGACTAGAAATGTTAACTTTGATTTCTTAAATGTCTTGATTAACTTTTGATATCTGGATTTAAGATCATCTAAAAAATCAGAATACTCCAAAACTACCACAAATGCCTCCTGGGAACAGAGTTTGAAAAAACTACTTACTCATGTTATACAGCACAGTCTCCAATTTGAGAGCTCTGATGTGCCCTCAGCAATGTATATTGAATGGTAGTCACAAAGGATATGGGCACTTGAAGCTTTTGTTCTGAAATAATCAGGTGTTAGTGTGCATATAAAAAAAGGGTAAGGGAAAATACATGTGTAGCCAGTAAGGCTTTTTGAGAAATTTCATACAGTTTGTTTAAAAGACCCACCAAGCTCTGGTTCCTGCATCACAGCCCTGATAATCAGCTGACTGAATTATACTGGGGCCATGGCACACTGAGTTTGTTTCATCTGAAATTTTTGAAACACTACATTTGTTGGATCTGCATCTGTGTTCTTTAATGTGTAGCTCATGTCCTTAGTGCAGAATATGACAATTTTCACTTGACTGAGGTGAACCTAACAAGAAAAGTTCCCTTAGGCCTTCAGTACTGGCGTTAATTTTCACACTGCCTGAAGGTTACCCATCACTGGAGTTGTAAGTTGATAGTTCGACATCCAGTCTCTTTTTGCTATACAACGAACACTTCCATCTTGAAGAACTATTTCTGTTTTTTCCTTGATACTTGAAATAGATCTGTATATCCTGAGGTACAGCTTTTTTCAGGTTCCTGTAATTATCTGGATCCTGATCTCTTTCCTGACCAAATTCTCCTATTTGAGGCATTCACTGACTTGCATCTTTTCACTGAACCTGAATCTTAAACACTGCTAAGCACAGCATCTCATCTCTGTCATCTCTGTGACTGTGGGAGGAGGTATCTGAGTAGTAGAGCATGTTCCTTGTAGGGAGTAGTTGTGGTGTTGTCCTAAAAGCCTCCAATGTTTAATACTCTGTTATCCGCAATTCATAACTTTCGTCTCTCTAAACTTACAACAGATTCTGTGTGAGCTACAGCACCCTTCTATTACTGTTTTATATTCTAGTTTCCAATTCATAGCAGTGTCTGTACTTTTGTAAAATATTGGCTGACTGGTCATCTGAAAGAGGGCTGTTTTATAGTCTAACATGCCTGAAAATGTTCTGCTGAAGCTGGACAGGGTTTTCTGACAGGAGAAACATGGTTGAAGTAGAAAAAGTCCAGTTTCTTGGTGACTAGAGAGAGACGTGCTACAAAATCCGGTGGGGTTTTTATACTGTAATGCTGTTAAATGAAGCATACAAGCTAAATCTGTTTATATATATGAACAGGTGGAAACTGACCACTACAGCTGGTACATAATTAGTGGGATTAACACTAAAGCTTTTAATTCTGTGCATCTCTGGGTTCTAGGTGGTGTCATATGAAAAGCCTGCATTTATGACCAACACTGCTGAAACTGTGTACTCATCTGTTCATCAAAAGGAATGCAGTCCAAATTCAGCCCAACTTGTAAAATCTGTATTCGTGAAAAATGTTGGTTGGGCTTCTCAGGTGAGAAATTAATACCGATAAAGGAGGCAAGTCTGGATTTTTTTTCCTATTGAGATACGTATTTGTAAGTCATTAAATTTAAACTTAATTTGTGAGGAATCGAGTTGTACTTTGCTGCAGTTTAAAATGTGTATGTGGAAAGATACTTTTACACGTGTCTTAGATAAATGCCATGGTGAACTATGTAAGTAGGAGAAACCAAAATAGTAGTCCGTTATTTATCAAAATTTTCCTGTGGCTATTACTGCCTATTTCAGTGTCTTCTGTCATTTAAATTTGATGTTAGTAAAAAATTGAAACTGTTAAACTTGTCTGTTCACTAATATAGATGTAAAGGTGTCATGACAGTTTTTAACGGGTATGTACCAGATCTGTACAAAAGAAATTAATCTACCTCTACAACAGGAAAAGCTGTTCCCTTATAAAGGCATTTTCCTTCTGCTTTTCTGTGTGAGCACCTTTAGGTTTAAAAAATCTGACAATCCAGACAAAACTTCCTGTCCTAACAGAAGAAGTTTGCTTTATATATATATAAACCTTAAAGTGTGTATAGCTGTGAACTCTCACAAATGGGCCTCTATTTTATGTTTAGTTCTATTTATAATTTTTTTAGGAGTGGTTAAGCTAAAGGTAATTCTTGATTTAACTGTCATTAACAAGGATGACTTAAGCTGAGCATCTGAAACTTTATGAAGTCTGCATGAGACTACTTACTCCAAAGTAGTATCCATACAATCTTTATCTTTAAAAGACTGACCATGATTCTTAAGTCCCTTCAGCAACTCTGAAAAACTTTCAGCTTCAGTTATTAGAAAAATTCTAGGTATGTAATGTTGTATTTCATATCCTCAAACCATAATGCAACTTCTCTTTGTTAGCTGACCAGTGGAGCAGTGTGGGTTCAGTTTAATGATGGATCCCAGCTGGTAGCCCAAGCAGGTGTTTCTTCTATCACTTACACGTCTCCAGATGGCCAGACAACCAGGTGAGTCTGTTCCTGCTATAAAACAGTCCAGGTAATGGTCAGTGCAAAGCTGATTTTGGTTTGTAAATATTAAAACTTAGCTTTTCAGTGACTTCATAGTTGATTAGCTTATGTAATCTTAGTAAATAAAAGAAGTACCCATAGATTTGACTGAACCTGGGATGACAAATGAATAGAACAAGCTGGGAATGCATCTACTTCGTCCCCAGAGTTTAGCCACTGTTTATGTGCAGTATTTAAAACAGGAAGGGAGAGAAAACTAATGTTTAGAAATAATTATATTGTCCTGAAATAAAACAAATTTTTTAAGCACTTAAATTTTTCTATGCTGCTTTGCCTCTCTAGGTATGGAGAAAATGATAAGTTGCCAGAATATATCAAGGAGAAACTGCACTGTCTGTCTTCTATTCTTGTGATGTTTACCAATCCAGCTGGTCCTCACTGATTAAAGCAAACTGGTTGTCAAGTCACGAGAGCTTAATAAACTCACTCACTAACTTTCAAGTAGAGTGACTGATCTTACTCAGCTTATGCAGAAATTCTTTCAAAATCTGATGAAAAGGTAGGAAGGGGAAGGGTTGCTCTTTTTATGTGTAGCAAATTCTATATAAAGTATCATACAAAATATGGTTTTCCATCAAAATGATGGATAAACTTGCTCAAGCAAAACTTTGAGCAACTTAGTTCTTGATTGCATTAAGTTTTTTGAAATAATCTGAATCTGTTGTATTTTTTTCTTGCCCCATTGCTTACTCAGTGCCAACAGTCAAGGAAAATGCATCTGTGCTGTTGAAGTATTTGTATTTGTAAATAACTTATATTTTTGTGTTACAAGTAATATATGTAAATATGTATATGTTTTATAACTTTGTTTTTATTTTTTGTAGCAGCAGCTTAAACTTCCCTGCACAAGCATTTGATAAAAAAAAAATAAATGCAGTGGTAATTGTCTGGATCTATTTATTTGTTTCATGATCAAGTGAATGTGAGAGGAAAGGGCTCTCAAAGTATTAAGCTCAACTTACCACAGGAGCTGAGCTGGTATTTTAGAAAATTTTATGTTGGGAATTCAGGGCTGAGTGAAGCTTGGGGAGAAACAAGTCTAAAAACTGTTGCACAAAGTTACTTCTAACTTGTTGAACTAAAAAACTGTGCTATGCTTAGTATAATTGTATTTTACCTCTGGCCTACAGATCACTAAACCCAGGAGCACAGGCAACAAGAAAGTAAACAACACATGTTGTAGGAACTGATTCAGTTTGTTACTTGGTAGGAATTATTAACTTTGGATACCTTTATCTTGTTGTACACATTGAGTCACACAACTGAAGTAGCATTAACAGTAGCATTTTGCTTCAAGTGCCAACACTCCCGATGGTTCTTATATCTGTACTTAAATACTCTTACTTCCTTCTAAGGCAGGAGAAAGGCTTGAGTGCTGGTGGGGAGAGGATAAAGAGTTTCAGAGGAGCTGGTGCTGGCTACATGCTAAACTAGCCTTCATTCAAGTCAGTTCTCCTTATTCATCTGGTGTCTAAAAAAGAATTTTGATTACTTTGTCATGTCCAAATCAAGGAAATAGCTTGCAAATGAAGAATTTAGCACTAGGAACATGAAGAAAGATATAGAGGTAGTACTTATTATGAATTAGCTTATAAAAGTGAAGTCCTTTCTCATAAGGTTTTGTGATTCTGCAGCAGGAAAGTCCTGAGAGGGAATAAAACTGTATTTCCTTCAGTCAGTATTGGAAAAATAATCTTTTAATTCAGTAGTCTTTTAGTGTTTGAACAACTGATTGCATAGGAATATGTACTTACATTTATTAAATTCAATGAGCATCAAATAGTAGAGACATTAAACAGCAGCCACAACTTTCATATTAGAGTAATGCCAGGTTTTTCCCCCAGTAGTATTAAAACCGCTAAAACCAACCCCTATAGATAAGCTTAGGCCCCATTATGAGGGAAAATTACAATTTCACTTTTAAAAATAAACTCTGGATAATTAACACATTCTAAATTCCTGTTTCTTGTACCTTGTTATCAGAAAAAAATGTCTGCAGCTAAGGGTGAACGCCCAATGAGCCAGTTTTCTCTTTTAACTTAATTACTACCCCTGCTCAGCACAGTGCATTTGTTCTTACAAATCACAAGAGAGGAGTAAACTACCGTGCTTAGTCTTTCCTTCTTGTAGTTAAGAAAAGCTGTGCACATTTCAACTTGATGCAGGCTATCTATTGCTAGAAAAAGGCAATTAGCATAAGAGGAAAAATTGCACATATGCTTCAACATAGTTCAAGTAACGGCCACCACTACTGCTTTTCAATGGCTCTTAACCAACATAAAGACGCAAATCCCACACAAACTACTTGTGCAGAGGGTGTCTACCTTCCTCTACACTTCTCACACTTCATTTTGAAGTCTTGGAGATGTACTAATATGTGATGGGTTCCAGAATCAGTTTGTAGTAACCAGTGCTTACAAGCCAACAAACCGGAGATCAGAAGGTTTGCTCAAGTAGTGATTTCTCCATACAAAGTGCATGCAGTTCAACTAATCTGGTAGTTAAAGAAGAATTACTAATCCTGATTCACAGAATCAAGATAACAGTTCTTTTACTTCTTTCTGGAAAGGAAGATGCACATTACCTCTGACCAGCTGCATTCAGAGCACGGGCACATCATTTAAATTGTACACATTTCAAACATGCCAGTGTATCGATCTAATCTGCCACATCCCTTCCTCTGCTGCTAGAAAAGCAAAATACAAAAGCTCTACTGCAGCAGATGTAACCATATACCAGGATATGACCAGGTTATGTATTCTGTCAGTGTAATAAGCACAGGTGTTGGCTATGTGCTAACAACTGTACAAGACCAGTGGTTAGGTACTCCTTGCTAAAAAGCAGTAATAAACTAAGTATTACCTCTGGTTGGTTTTAGGTTTTTTGCCTTTTTTTTTTAAATACATATCTAACAATTCTCTTCTTACGTTCTTCCATATTTGATGGAAAATACAATTAGTCTCTTGCATACTATCTCCAAGAGTAAGAGAGAGACTACAACTACTCCACAGATTAAGCTAAATGCCCAGCGTGGTCCCAGGTGAGTGTATATTTGGCTCACAAAAACAGGCCCAAGTATTCGTGCTCCACTTCCAGAGGCAGTTAACCATCCCATGTAGACACCCTACAGCAGATCAAAAGCTTATGTTAGTGATACAGGAATTATTTGGCTTGCCAGTAATTCCAATCCATTATCCTAATTGGAAAATGTAGAAGTATTTAAACAATTGCTTAACTCATTAAGATACTGATTACTTTGTTTCCAAGAGTACTGCTCAGCCTCTCTAAGCATTAATTCAAAGGCGGCTTCACTCATACATACTCTACAGCTTTCCAATAAAATGCATTCTGGCTGAAAGCATTTAATCTCTTTCACCAAAATATAAGAAGAAATTTGAAAAAAGAATAAAATTTTTTATTAAGCAGTAATATCAGCTTGCTAGGTGTTTCACCACTGTAAAATGTCAATAACTGGGAGTATTAGTAGTATTTATATGTTTATAGTCTACATACAATACACTTAGTAAGAGGAACATTATTTCATACTGATATTCCAAATATATAATTGGTTGTTAAAAAAATTACTCTTGTAGAAAAGTCATGAAATTTTCACCGTCTAAAATTTGCATAAACAGCATAAGCCTTGCTTTCTAATTCCTCTAGGGACTTGCCTTGGATTTTAAAACAGATCAGAGTTCCTGCAAAGTTCTGCTGTGGTTGAAACACACTATTATTTGGCTGACGCTAAAAGGAATTTTAAGTAGATCCCTCATTCTAATTAAGAGGGTGCAAGTCTTGGAGAGCAAATTAAATAAACCATTCAGGGATCTTGCTTACCTGAGGCTTTGGTCCTAGGATTTTTGAATATAAAGTATAGGACATGACATTACAAATGGGATAGCCCAATCCTATGAGCACATCAGAGCTGAGGTACTGGGCCAGGTAGACCATTGGAGTATTGAGGCACCAGGACTGTGTGATGGGGCAGCCCACAGGTTCTGCTGTGTGGTTGGACTGCAGCTGCACCTCTTGCAAACTCCAGAAAGGCATTAACATTTCAGTGGGGACTGTTCTGGGAATGGAGTTATTCTTTATTTCTGTAAAAATAAGTTATCAATTTTGTTAAGAACAAAAGGACAATAAAAAGCTTCCAAAAAATCATTATGAAGATGGGTTAGTATGACTGGAACTATACCTTGCCACTGGATATTCGGTAGTTTCTTCCCCCAAGGCAGTAAGATAAAGAATCCAACCAAGACAATCAGTAAGCCTCCATGGAGTATGGCACGCTCACCAGTCCTATCAAAGAAATTGCAATTGAATGCATAGTTTAAACTAAAAGTTATGTCACTGCCAATGACATAGTCCCTTAGTTGGTGGAAATTACACCTGACCAAAACACCTGCAAGAAAAATTACACAATCACCGTAACTTAAAACCTCTTTTTCTTGTGATTCAAGGGTAAAAGATAGTCAAATTAAGGGGATTATGTTAACAGAATAAAGAATAACCACAACATCATGGCTGTGCCAAAACTGGAAGTACTTCATTATCATAGTAAACCCAGACTCATTACCAAGTGAAAGATTTGAGTAACAGACATTTGGCCTTGCCATAAAGCTTTTCATATAACATAATAACAGAATTCCAAAAACTTACTTTTTTGATAGTGTTTTAACCACCATGAAAACAATAACTGATTCAATGCCAATCACGCTAAGGATTATTCCATTATAAAAAACAGCTTCTTTCCTGGTCCAGGAGTACATATCCATTGTCAATGGAGTAGCTAT
Organism: Campylorhamphus procurvoides; assembly: GCA_013396655.1. NCBI lineage: Eukaryota > Metazoa > Chordata > Aves > Passeriformes > Dendrocolaptidae > Campylorhamphus > Campylorhamphus procurvoides. The sequence goes on from WBMV01006934.1 coordinate 966,200, forward strand.
ACTAAAATGACAGAACAAAAATAAAGTAATTGAAAAAAAACCTGCTTCTGTATGGTTGTTTCCATACACATACTGTCCCAAACATCAAACACAGTGGTAAAGAAGCCTTTCCTCTTGATGGGCATATCAGAAAACACAGGCTTGTTATAAAATAATTCTGTCATGCATAATTTATTAAAATAAACTCACTAGATAAAATTCATAACCATATTACAGATATTCTGAAGCATCATTATCTATTTCCAATTGTTCATGAAAAGGTGATGGAGTTAAAGCCAAATCAGAGTAATAGAGATGGGAAAAAATTGGACCCTGTGAGTATAAAAATAGTAAACTTTAAATACAGTTTTCAGTTTTAGCAGTCAACCAATCTCCAGAAGCTCAGTTTTCTAAAATAATGCAAATAAGGCACAGTCATATTATACAAGAAATTTTAGCTATATCAGACCTCAAAAAACTTGCAGAATAACTTAAATCCTCAAAGTATTTTGTAAGTTAAAAAAATGAAGTACACTTCAGTCTGAGATAATTTTGTTATCTTTTACTTATTTTCTTACACAAAGAAAAATTGGGAGTGAATAATATACCTCTTCAGGTAAAAAACCCCTAGTCATATAAAATAGTGTATTTAAGGATACAACCATATCAAACAACTGTTTTAATTATTACTGAAGTGAGAGATTCACCAAAGCTTTTGGAGCTAATCAGATTCATGCTAAGAAATTACACAAAATTAAAATAAAAAGTACAAAACAAGAGAGTCAACTGAAGACACAGTCTTCTCTATGAATTTTAGGTAGTCCAAGTTAAGCTCTGGTTTTTTTAACACCTAAAACATTGAGGATATGGGTTTGCCTCCATTTAAAAGCTTTTACATTAATATGTCCTATACCACAGACTAAACATATTTTTATGCTGACCTTTAATTCATTGCTTTGTATCAGTACACATCAAATTGATTGTATATGGTTTTGTACTTATATTTATGAAGAATTGGTTAAGAAAATGAGTGGAACAGAGAAGCCTTTACATGCACCCCCAATCCAACTAACTTATGCATCTAAGTATTTTGAGGGAAAAAATACAAACTTACGTTTCAAAGACAGCAAACACAAACAAAATGACAAAAAAAGAGAACATTGAGTGCTACCACAGCAACATGGTCAATATTTCCTTCTGTATCCTGATCCAGAGTATCATTTTCTGCAACAAAACAAAAGAATTATCTAAACTGCAAACTGAGCTTTTTGGTACCACCACACATTACAAACAGTAATGATTTCTTTAGTCTCTTACGTATTTAGCATGCAGGTTGGTGGGCAGTGAAGTAGTTATATTTTGACAACCTAAGTATAAGTTTTAAAATCAAAATTGAATTGTTGAAACTTCAATTCCTCCGACAATTAGAAAAAGTTATTTCCAAATTGGTTACACCATCTGTTTTCCTAGTGACTGACAAGTCCTAAGTAACAGCAAAATAAGCAAACTTCTTTAAATGTCTTATCAACAGAAACCAGAACAATTGCTCTTGCAAGGTCAAAGCAACACAGCAGAATTCTCAAGGTGAAAATATGGAAGGATCCATACAATTCTTTTTTTCCTTCTTTGCTACCAGACAGTACTATGGATACAACATGGATGTGAAACAATTTCTGGACCAGTTAGAGATGTAGCCTATTTTCCATTTCAAGTTTCCAATGCATCAGACATTAAATACTTCTAAATGCTTAATAAGAGAGTACTCAAAATTACAATCACACAAGACATTTTCAGGAAAACATAGGTACCTTCTCCTTCAGAATTGATACTTTTGCATTGCCGTCCCATGTCATCCACTCGATGCTCCCTAGAAATTTAGAACTGCTTTCATTAATACACATATTTATTTGATCTCCTGTTGAAACAAGTTTCTATTAAAATAATTGTAGATGCCATCATCTTATATATTAATTATTCCTAGCTCCTTTAAGCATCATCTGTGAAGTTTACATTTGACTGCAGTGAACACCATCCTATTCAAGAAAGAAAATATTCTAAAGGGAGAATATCACATATCCTTATGCAGCTATACTAATGGGATAATGAATAAAAATTCCCCCTTGAGATTCTTAAAGGAAAGACAAGGTGAGATTCCTACAGACAAGACAACCTTATTTCTCTTTAGAGAAAAAACATGGGGAGGAACCATCAATACTAAAACTATATCAAGGCTAAGCTACTCATCTAAAAGCTTTAACTTTTTTAATCCGTTTACATTCTGTTAATGTCACTATGATTGATTTATGAGCATTACAAAAATATAGGTATTATAGAATGCAGAAACTGAAAAAATAAATAACCACATAGTTTTAGCACTCCAGATTTCAGGTTTATTACTCCTCCTGCTGAGTAGCACATTATTTGCTAAAAATCGCACCTTAAAAACAAAGTAAAATATTTCTCTTTTTTTTTTTTCACTTGATTACCTGAATATGGCAAAGATAAGAATAATATTAATAACTCCTAAGAGAGCTCCAAATAAAACTGGTGCTGTGTACATGTTCAGCTGAAGACTAATTAATTTCCATGTTACTCCTTCTTCTCCAATAAGTGTAAAACATGTCTGAAAAACTTAGAAACATAAATGTACTGTGAAAATCTTGAGAATCATTAATATTAGAACACATGTAGAATAAACATATAAAACTTGGTAAGCAAAGTTGTTCTAAGTGCCAAGTAAAATTTAACTATTATACCTGTCAAACCTTTAACATTTTGTGAAGCTTAATAAACTTATGGATGCCAGTGGGGTTCTCAGCTAGCCAGAAAACTACTTGGTTACATACAAATGTACTGTATAAAGAACAACATGACACTTAAAAGAACTGAATTTTTAATGTACTGAGGGTTAATTTTCTTGACAGACAGCTGATTTGCTCTTTTTTTCTCTTCCTCCTACATGGAAAACCTTCTTCCTGGGAATGGACCATCCCTCATGCTAAGGGCAAATAGAGAGAAGTGTGGGGGTTTTTTTCTAAATTAAAATTTAAATGGGTGCAGTGCAATTTGACTAGAATATTTCATGTATATAGGTATACATGAGTATAGATGAGTGGATTTTATTTATGCAATTCTCATACCATTAACAAACTATGTCTTAAAATCCCCAACATACAGCTGATCAGGATTCCTACTTCCAAGGCTGAATTTCATCCCACTAAGCATTAGAGAAGTGAGGGAAGAAGATATGTCTTACCTGGCCCTAATATGAAGCCAACTGCTTGGCAGGCACTGGTATTGGCCATGGCACCTGTTCTTTCCGTAAGAGAAGTGGCACCCGCAATATATGACCGAACTACAGCCACATTTCCTTCAAAAAACCCCAAAAAAGCCCCCAATGAAGCATTCATGTAAATATTAAGTTATATGTTAAACTTTTGAGTGACATTTATTTTAGTGTTTTTTTCTTATTTTGCAAGAAAATAAAACCCAGAGCTCTCTCCAGTATTTTTATTACTAGAACTAAAATATAACGTTAACTGTCTTACATGAGAGACAGAATGTAATAATTTTCAGAAATGTAAATTCTGCTGTGGTTACCTGCTCCAAATCCCACAAGAGCACGTGCAATCAGCATGTAGTATTTGTTGTGTGAATGAGGTACATGGACGTAGGCATAGAGGCAATTAGCAGCTACTGAAATAGCAGTCGAAACGACAAGAGGTTCTCTCCTGGGCCTGTAATTGGACCACAGCCCGAATAGGGGAGAGGCAACCATTTGGCCAATGCTGTATGAAGCTATAATCCAGCCCAAGAAACTCGCATCTGCTGTTGGATCAATCTGCAGAAACACATGAATCAGTTCTGTGGCTGAAGTATTACAGTGTTTTATAGTATCAGTAACACCCTTTTAGAATTAGTACTTGGAATACCCAAGACTCTGTACTGTAATACTTTGTCTGGGGCAATAAACCGTGGATAACTCTCTCCAGCAAAGCACCAAACCAATAAAATGTGTCCCAGTTACAGCAGCTGTGACCAGTTTATCACTGTGTGGGCGTACTCTACACCCTCTGTATCATTTCTGATTAACTGTTAATAATGGATCATTTGCAGTAGCTGCCCAGGGCACACCTGACACCTCAGACTTACAATATGGGTGTTAAAGAACTCTGTGAGATAGGGGAGTGTTCCTCTCTTTACACCAATAACTCAGCTGTGATAAATCCCCCTATGGGGAGGCAACAGCATCTTCACTCTCAGCCTGAGGAGTCATGTCTGCTAATGGGCCATCAAAGATTCCAAAAATATCCCATGACTCACAGAGTAAATCACCCACTGGGAAACTCCCTGCCCTGAGGGAGGTACTGGGCATTCCCACCTGAACCTGAGCATAGATAATCTTCGGGTTTGGGGACTTCTGATACCACTCATAGGATCCAGTTGAGGTTCTGGACCTCAACTGGACTGCGACTGCCACCTTCAGCAACACTGTGACCATCATCCTCACCAACAGGTTACCCTTTCCTTTTCCTCTGTAGTCATGGGGACCACATGGTGCTTGGCACAGGGGCTAACGCGCACCATTCTGTTTGTGCCTCAGGGTGCTGGGTTTTACATCTGGTTTTTGTGGGTTAAAACCATTGTTTTCCCTGTATAATTGTATTTATTGTAATTTTTTTAGTAAATTGTAACTCTGACTTGTAATGTCTCTTGAGTTCATTTCTCCCACCGGTTTACTTTTAAACCAGCACAACATGCTTTGCTTCGGAGACTGGAAATCGCTCACTTGCAGCAAACTCCAATAGTTTTTGTATAGCAACGCTGATGTTCTAGGCTACAGACAACATAATCAGTACAGCAGACAGTTTACATGCCAGGAGCAAGGAATCACTTCAATCAGTTCTGCACATGCCTGAATCTGTCCTGGTTTACAAGGCTGATAATGCATTTTCTTCTGCAAGAATTTAGCACCAGCCTCACTTCTAATGATACCTCTAGGACCCTATCCAGGATATGTTCCTCCAAATTTGCATTTGAAACTGCTTTCTGCAATTCCAGGGGCAGTAAAATACTAGCACAGACTAATTAAGTTTTAGACACTTTTATGCCACTTTTAACAATGCAACAGAGGTGAAAAAAAGCCATACAAACTAAAATCACTATCCAGGAACAATGGCAATTCCCTGTTAGGAATATCAAGATCCGTGTGCAACAATGTCACATTTACAGAGGAACTTCTACCTTCAGCTTACTATTTTTTTTGCCAAAATGCAGACAAGATTTTATGGTTTAATAAAGAGATTTCTATTGATTCACTCTCCAAGAAAACAGTGAAATTATACTGGAAAATCAAACATTTCTGGATTATGATATACCTTTATCAATTCAGGAAATCAACTGACCAGATTTTAAAAGGAACAATAAAAGCTGTCTAAGTAGATGGCAGAATAAATCTCTCTTATAACCACACACTTCCCGTTACTTTTTCTTTTCATAAGTAAAAGGACAAGTTTTGTATCACCTATTTTCTGAGCAAGAGCTTTCTGTTCTTACTAATTAAAAAAAATATTTACAAACCTTTTGGAGATATGGCCACACAGACATAATTATAATTGAGAAACCTGTAACATAGTAAAAGTAGAACTGAAGTTACTTTATTTGCCATTTTTACCATCAATTTGGTTTACTGAAACAGTTATTCAGGTTCATTCTTATGCCTCTAAGTGTATTATACTCTAAACCTGTGCATCAGTCTGTTATCTGAAAAAACTATGCATTATGTGCTTTTTTAAGGAGTGATAATTCCTCCTAATGGGAGGAACTATTTTTAAAAGGTCATTTTATAAGTGCATACATACTAGGAAAAAACCTCCTATGTTGTCCTCCCAGTGCAAAGACAACACGGTCCCCAAAGTAAAAAGAATTTCTTGATGTACTGACATATCTGTGTTCATCAGTCAAAGAAATTTTAGTTCATTAAATTAACAAAAAAAGTTACTGATGTATCCTATGATTTTCAAGGTAATTTCTAGGCTGACAGAAAATCACCACAACTCCAAAATGAACAGAACACTTGTTTCCAGGGGGATTTATTTAGGAATAAAACTAAGAGTGCAGAACTAACAGTTCTGCAGTGGTGATGCAAAGTCCTGTAGGAGAGAACAAGTTTTGATACATATTTTGAAATAGATACCAAAGATCTCTCTTAGAACTCTGCATTACTTGTTTTCAATCCCTCTAAGTTTCACTTGGGATGATAAAAGTGTGACCTTTGTTTTATTCAGTTCTGAGCAATAACCTTACCTTGCCACTACCTTTTACCCCAAACTATTACAGAGTCATAAATCATGGATTTATGTAATATGTCATTTAGTCTCAAAACGGCTTTATAACTTCTCTCATTAAATGTAACTTTGTTAAATTTACTAGTCTTATCTTCCCTTTTGACAAGCCAGAAAGTGCACCCTTTTTAAGGTTATAAAAGAACAACAGTATTAAAGACACTATGTAATTGAAACCTAGAATACTGTGTAATTTCCAAAGCAAAATATATTCATTAAACAAATAACACTGAAATCCACATGTGTTTACTCACCTACACTACTGAGAAACATTGTAAGGTACATAATCCAGATGGATCTCCACCTGCTCTTATAATGCTCTTGAGTTTCCACAACATCCCTGTTTTCAAACCAAAATTCAAGAGAGAAATAAATCATTATCAGATCCTCTTGCAGTTGGTCCCACAGGACACTGAAAACATTTGTCACAAACTTCTCAATACAATTGTGTAAATCGTTATGCAAAGACTCGGCAAAGACTACAAAGAACTTATTTTTCTCTGAAAAATATCATATCAACAAATCAAAAAGTAACAGAAATGCTGTCATATCACAAATGTTACACAAAGAGATCTTTATTTGCAGGGATCTTCAATTCTGCAATCTATTTGTATAGACACTTTGGAGCATCACAGATATCATAAAAAGGCTTTAAGAAGTCTGTATCACATCATAAAACCCCACACATCTACTCACAACTGTGACCTTAAAAGAACCACAAAACTCAGGTATTGATTTAACTAGAAACTATGACTGGTCTATTCTCACAATGAGAAAATAACAATACATTGTGTAAAAGATAAGCTGAAGACTATAAGGGCTGAAAAAAAAACTAAAATAGAAGCTACATATTTAAACAAAACAATCTTTGTCCAAAAGATTATTTTAGATTATACAGGCCTGAACAGTTTAAAAACACAGTTTATATGTCATACACAGACTTAGGCATGCCTGCAATTTTACAGCTAACTGTGACTAATACTAATAACATATTACCAGTATCTTAGTATTATACTAATCACAGCACTATTTGTATATTTAATTCTTCAGAAATGTTTATAGCATTGAAGTGCCTTGGTTCAATGATACTTCAACCACACAAAGTTGCTAAATGTACTTTGCCATCTTATTGCCCATCACGGATAGGGAGAATTCTGCCAAACACTTGCACATGCTATGCTTGGTTACTTTCGATACTTCAGTCAAATCAAGCTTAAAGTTTGAGAGTATTTCAGCAAAGACCTTAAAGCAAGGACCCCTCTACATGTTCAAGTTCTGCTGTCAGAATGAAAAAACCCCAAACGACCAACTCTTGCCCACACATGAAGGCTGATATTAAATACCCAGACTTCTGCACCACCATAATTCGCTTTGGTGTTTTTTAGGAACTTCTCAAGCGAGGGAGTTTGTGTTTTCCTGCAGAGGGAAGGGATCCGCTCCCGCTGCCGGGCCCAGGAGCGCCTGGGGAGGCGGCCGGGTCTGTGTGCGCTCCGGGCCGTGCTCTGCTGCTCCCTCCGCGTCCCGCCCGGCACGGGCAGCGCCGCCAGGCTCGGGCTCTCCGTGCGGGGCGGGCAAGGGGCTCGGCACCCTCGGGCGCCGCCTCGCCTGAGTGCCGCCCCAACGCCCGGCGCTGCCTCAGAGCAGAACGAGTCCCTTACCTGCTCTCCTCCTCCTCCGCCGCCTCTCCGGCCCCGAGCAGAGGCTCCTTCCCCTCGCCCACCGCCCCTGTCACGGGCCCCGCGGCCGCCATGGCCGCCCCCGCCCCGCGCCGCGCCCGCCGCCGGGGGGCNCCTCCTCCTCCTCCTCCTCCTCCTCCTCTCCCGCCCGTCCATGTGGTGCCTCAGCACCGGCAGCGCCTCGGACGAGCAGCGAGTGACCTTCGCGGGAACGGGGGTCTCGGATTCCGCCCGCCCGGTGAGCGGTGTGAAGGCAGAACCGGCGGGACTCGCCCCTCACGGCACTGCCCGGCCCCGGAGGCAGGCTCGGGGTCCGGGGGGGCGCTGAGGGGACGGAGGAGTCTCGGGTCCCCGTGTCGCGGCTCCCGCCGTCCCTTCACGCGGGTGCGGGGGCAGCGCTGGGTCCCGCTGGGGCGGAGCTGAGGGGACTTGGGTTTGGGGGTCCCACCTGCGGCGCCGTGTGAGTGCAGGGAGCAGCTCACGCTCCTGGTTTAGGCCCCCTTGTTTATCCTCAGGCTCCTCTGTGTCTCCCGTCGTGTGGAATCGTTGTGGGGCTTGTGTTTGATTTGTCGCCGTGACTGCTCTGTGATTTCTTTGATTTTAAGCAGTCATTTCTTCTGTGGGAGAAAAGGACCTGGCGGTAATTGGAAGAGATGTTTTTAAGTAAAGTTGTAGGGTAAGGAAGTTAAGGACTCAGCCTTCTAAACCAGATAGACCTTCGTGGTTTTTTCAGGTTGACTTCTTGTTGGGTGCTGTTTCACGTCCATGTATAGTATAGAAGCAGCACTCCGGGCCGTTAATAAAGTCTTCATGTACTTTCCAGGGGTGTTTTTCTTGTAGCTGAAGCCTCTTGCACTGGATAAAAAGAAATGGCTGACCTTTTATGTGTTGGATTTTTGATGAGTTCTTGCGTCAAGTTTCTATGAAATATGCGCATGCCAAAAATGTATAGTTAGTGTGCTGTGTGAGGGTTCTGAAAGCAAAGGGAAACAATACCTAGAGCAAGAGCCTAGTTATAATTTCTTTCTAGTTTTCCTTGTCATCTTCTCTGAAAAACATAATTTCAAAATGCAGGGGTTTTTTTTTTAGTGGATCACTTTTTAGCGTGGCTTTTTATCAGCTGCAATTCCCATTCACAACTCACAATTATGTAAAGCTTACCATGATAACAGTATGTTCATTCGAGATTCATAACACAGATAGTGTCTCCTGGGCTACACAACTCTGCAGTGTCTTTATCTGGTCAGTGCTTCAGCTGACCTGTCTTACGAAGGGATCGGGATGTGATGGGTATGCTATCAAGTGGTGGAAATCCAGTTCCATTCTGAAACAAGATTCTCTGCTGATTCTTTCATCAATTTCAAACTCTCACTGCTGAAATACACTCATTAATGTGAAGTTATGAAACTTCAGCCTCCAGCAGTTGGATTTGCCTTTTCTGACAGTAAAAGTGTTTGTAATTGCCTTTCCATGTAGGTGTGGATGGGCAGTGACTGAAGCATGTCCTACCTTTTCGTTACTAAGGTTGAAAATTTGGGAAGATTGGCCCTTATTCTGCCTCTCTAATATTCCTGAGAAATTCTATACAATACACTGCATCTACTAGGAATATTTTAAGGTTTTGTTTTGTTGTAGTGTTTCCTATACTCTTTCCAGTAGTGGTTTGAACTTGGTTCTGATTAATTGAAATATCCTGAGTTACTTCAGAGTCTTCATTCAATCAATGAAACAGAATAGAGGATGAGACAACCCTTTTGCCTCAATCAATGTTGCATTTAAATATAATGCACTTGTCTAGAAAGTTGTTTTGGCACACTTGGTGCAGCAGACAGCTCACTTTGAACTCAAAGCAAAATCCATGTCTTCATGCTTTCTTTCTTGGTTTGTTTTTATTTTGGAGAGTATTTAAAAACAAACAGAGCAACAATCAACCAAACAAAACATGCAAGGCTTCTTTGTTAAGCATCAAAAATTAATTGAATTTCCTTTTCACAGTTGCTGGCAAGCCGTGATAGAACTGCAGTTTTAGAATATTTTTGACAGCATAGATTTACTCGTTTGTGTGCTTGCTCTGAGCTGCCTTCCTAGCCTCACAGAGGGCCAGCCCACTCTGTATTGCTGTCTGTCTCCACCACCCAATTCTCTTCCAGCATCTTGAAAATACCAAGCTGTCCTGCTCCAAAAAGCAGAGGAAAGACCTTGCAGAGGTGAGCAAGTCTTTCCCATCTGACACCCCAAGAGCATGTGAAATCAATGGATATCTTCAGAATGGGCAAGGAAAACGATTGTATTGAGGTTGTGATTAGACCAAGCAGATATGGATCAGAATAATGAGATTTCACAGTCATCTGCCTGGGACTGGTGAAGCAGCAACTGACAATTTCTACATTTTTAAAGTAGAAGGTCCCCACTTTGACTTTCTGATAATTTTGTGGGTTTGTTTTTGGTTTTTTTAGTGTATAATGACTGAACCATCCTAGAGCCATTGTGGCTTTCTGGGATAATATTAAGTTGTCTGTAATTTCTGATTTATTAGTAAATCATTCTAGGTGTTAAAGAGTTCTTTTTTTCTGTATATTGATTCTTAAGTACTGATTTTTTAGAAGTTTAGTGTTTTGATTAATCTGACCACAATTTTAACTTGTTATATTCAAACAAGTTTATTTTAAGAATAACCATATTAGAGTGTGGCAGAATAAATGCCTTTGGATTAAAATGAAATCCAAAAAAAAAGGCAAAACCGAAACATGAATTAAATGACACTGCTTTGGATTATGATGAGGTTTTTTAGTCCATTGAGTGTGGAAGGATCTGGAAATACTAGAAAACGCCTGAAATGAACTTATTAACGAAGTCTTTGATTGTTAAATCTGTTGTTTTCTTAGGTGTACACAGAACCTGGGCCTTTTTTTAATTGAATAATCTGTATCCTACTGACCAAGAAATTCATTTTCCATTCTCCTTTTTTGTTGTGGGTCTATTTGTGGGGTTTTTTTTCCCTCCCTTCCTCATTGGAAGAGCTCAGTAGTGGCTCCCTGTTCACTTTGGTAAGTATTGCTTTGAAAATAATACTCAGCCTGCCCAAAATCTCGTTAGATTTAGCTATCTTTGAGCCAGAGTATTTGCTGAAAGAGAAATATACTGGCAAGAATTTTAATGGTGTGATTTCTTTCCTGAAGGGAGTGGGAGGAGCATCACTTTGAAAACCATAAGAAATGGAGAAAATTGGAAATGAATGGATAAAAGAAGGATAAGGATATACATTAAAGACACCTATAAAGACAAGGTTACAAAACTAAGCTTTCTCTGCAACAGTGACTGGAACTACATTTTCTATTCTTTCTTATAAATGAGTAAGAAACTACTTAGTGTTATAATCAATGAACTTGCCACCCATGTTAACAACCTGTTTAACTGTCTTGTTTTTACCTGTGCTTTTTTCTAGATGTCAGTTTGATGCTAATGGGTGTAAGTAAATTAGATGTTTTATACAGAAAGCTTCTCCTCACTAAACTTTTCATCAGAGGATGGGGAAAGCCAGAGGATCTGAAAAGGTGACTTGTTAAAAAATAGCAGCATACATAGTACTTTATGTTAAAAGAAACCCTTGAACTATCAACAGTTGTTACTATCCTGTATTTAAAATACCAAAAGTGTTCAAGTTTGTTTTATTCAGGAAATCATGTCTTTCCATACCAAGGGAGTACCTGGATTTAAAAGTAGTCTTAAAGAGATCTGCTAAATATTTCTGCCTGACGAGGCTTTTCTTGAGAGAATATCTGTGTGTCCAATTAAATTTTTCATTTATGCATATATGATTACATACTTCAAAACAGCATCTCTGGAAGTGTTTTGTGAAAACAACACTTGCAGAATTTCTGCAGAGGAATTATTCTGTTTATTATTAGAGGATCTTGCTGTCTTTCTTTAGCTTCTTAATGAGTTTTAAAATTGTAAGATTTAACCAGAAGTTTCTCTCATAGCCCAAAGTAGTAGACTCTTTCTTTGTAGGTGTCTTTAAAGTAAGGAAAAAATGGAAGTACCTCTCAATTTTTAAGTATTTTGTTATTTCTATTAATTATTATTACCACCTGAAAGTTGAGCATTTGTATTTTTTAAGCTTAAAAATGAAGTGACTGAATATATATTCAGAATTGTGCAATATTTAAATAGGAAATGATAAATCTACATTTCTAATTTTTATGTGTTTGAAAATCAATAAAGGCAACTTAAAGTACTGACAAAATTTTGTGTACTTTGGATAGCGGTGGAATTATGGGGGGTGTTTCTTGCTTTTAAGTTCAAGTGAAAGATCTGATATAGAAATGCCACTTGGTTTGCTTAGTGTGTCTGTCTTCCGTTGATTTTTCTCTTATGTGGCAGACTTTCCTGCAAAATGAGAATGTTGGTTTCTTAAAAGATTTAGTTTACTTTTGTTGGAATAACCAAGAACTGTGGGGTTTATTTTGATTGCAGCATTTCTGTATTTTATTCCACGTGCGTATCCAAAACGGGAAATTTTAATGTTATCAAAACCCTAGGTGTAATCCAAAGATTTACGTGCACACCCTTGATGTGATGAATGTTGATATCCTAATGCTTTGTCCTCATTAGCAAGAGTTGAAATTCCTCAACACGTGGAAGACTGAGCCTTCAGTATCCTCCTAATTACAGAAAAAAAATAAACAATTGCAGTATTTTTATGGTAATTAGTGTCAAAGAAAACATCTCTTCATTTAGCTTACCCTTCACAATGTCTCCTACCTTTACCCTTATTTTTTCAGAAATAATTACTGCACTTGTTCTGTATAAGAAAACAAAGGTTTTGATTTGATATGATGGTAAACTGGATTTTCTTTCTATCCTTTTTTTTCTGGTGTTGGCAAGGTGAACAGGTCGTACCTCTTAGACTTAGTCTGTACTTTTCACCCACAACTTTTCCAGTTGGTCAGGTAATGTGTATTTAGGAGCATAAGAATGACCAAGTTATTCGTGGTGTAGATTACTTAAGATTGAGAGGGCCGGTTTGAGGGCACCAAGTCAAAATCCCTGTTCAAGACAAGACTGACATCTGTTTCTTCAGGTCAATTGGCACTTCATTAATTTGAATTTTGAAAGTCTCTTGAGGAATGAAGATTATTTATAGTTTCCCTGGGCTATCTTCTCATGTGCTTAACTGTGAAGAAATCTTTCACTGTGCTCCAGTAGGAACTTGTTACATTTGCTAGAACGCTCAGCCATTGCTACTTATTCTCTCACTGGACACCTCTGAAAAGCATTTCGTTTCTTTTTCTCTGTGTGGCTCTGCAGCCTATTTAAGTAGCAGAAGAAAGCAGACAGATTTGCCCCTTAACTTTCTGTTCACCAGCAAGGTACCTGAGCCTATTTCTTTGAAGTTAAAAGCATCATTGCATGCCTACCATGTGGGAGCCTGATTAATCTGTAAATGGAAAGCTGGCTTCATAACTTTCTTTTCTTTGTGGCTTACTTTAGCTCCTGAAATTTTATATAAGTGTGTTCTCTTTTTTTTAGATTAAAAGCTGCATTTTCTCTACTTATTTCCTTTCCACAGAATATTTGAATTCAGAAAGATTATTGGTAACAGGGAAAAATGCCAGACGCTGGTTTCGAAAGACTACCCAGTGTTCATTGACAAGGTACTTAAAAGCAAGAGATGATAAAGTTTAACTAAATTTATTTTCCAGTTGGTATATAAAGGTGAAATAACTTGTTGCTTACTGTGCTACTTCTATAGGCTACTAGCAGAGAATGGAATGAACCCAAGAGACAGTGTCTGTATGGATACTGTTTTGCTTTTTTCCCAGTACTACAATAGTTGAGAATTCGGATGTCAAATACTAAAGCTGAAAAAATGTTCAAAACTTAGTATGTGTTTAAAATGGGACAGCGCTACACTTTTCCTTGATTCCTGGAAAACGTTATTTAATAAAAGCAAAGTTGGGAAGAAATGTTTCGGCTGTGTTGATAACATGTATCCCTGTATTTGAGGACTAGATCTCAGCTTTGGGTTTATTTAAGTGTTTATGCTGTAACAAATTGTTCTATTTAACAGATTTGATTTCAGAGCAAGTTAAACACTGGTATTATATATATTGCTGTCATCCCATTCTCTCTATAGGTTGAGGGGCAATCTGACTGTAAAATTCTTGAGGGGCACTTCATTTCTCCCTTGGCTCATTGTGTCCCAGGTATCCTGCCAGTCGAATCTCTTGTAGCAAGGTAAGATAAACTAAGAGGTATTTCCTTTCCAAAGTTAGTGCTGCAGAGATATGAAAACAGTCTAGAAGTAGTTTTATTGTAAAGCTAATATATTGTAATACAAATTGTCTGTAAAATATTTCAAAATGGGTTTTTTTGTACTCGCATTAAAATAGATTTTTTATTTCAAAAGTGAAAATAAATCTTATTCATGTGATAACTTAATCTGTGTATTAAAGAAAAAACAATCCACTAGCAAAGTATGACTTTTTTTGAGGTGGGGTATTTTTGAGTGTAGACGTTATATTGCACAAAACTGTGTAATACCCTAGTTTTTTTTTCCCAAAGGAGTGAGATGCTGGAAATGAGGAACAGTAGCTGTTTTATATGCAGCAGGAGAGGCTGTTTATATGAAAGCATGTTATATTGTATTTGAAGGAACCATTCTAGCTTTCCATTTACATTGAATACAGAAATACTGCATATGTGCTAAAGTAGCAAATTCATCTAATTATAGCAAGAGAATCTGATGCCTTTCTTACTTGACAAACCAAAAAAAAAGCATTCTCACAGAAAACTGTGTGATCCCTAACAGTGCTGGTTTCATACTAGCACTGCTTTGCAGTTGAGACTGGATTTGGAAAGGGAGCATAATTTCTATTTGCTTTAAGTTTTAAGCTAAACTGACATGATGGATTTTTTTTCCCCCCAAGCTTTGTTTGTTTGCTAACTTAAAAAAATCAAAAGTTTCTCAGCTGAAGTTGATCCTGGCATTGTAAATTTTGTCAAAAACACTGGCTGGTGTTTTCATATGTGCTTTAGCATGTGACACTAAGGAACATGAGAAAAAGTTTTATAGTCAAGATACCAGTTCTATTCCACCTCTCCATTGGTTAGAGAAAAAAAGTCTGTGTTAACATTTTTTGACTAATTGCTGGAAAACGCAGTATTCCAGCTGGTTATTTCCTTATCTGTGTTCTCTTACATCTTGTAGCCAAGTTATGCTAATTGTTACTTTGGCCAGTATCGTGACAGTTTTGAAATGCTGTATAAATTTCCCTTAAGATGGTTGTGCATTGTATTAATCTTCTTTCCGAAGTGTAACACCATTGTAAGCAGCAATGCTCCATCTTGTGGGGAAAATACTAGTGGCTTAGAAGTGGTTTTTTTCCCAGTAGTTATACTGTAAATAACTTTTAAGTAGTGGCAGAAGACATTAGGTGATGATGTTGGGGGCAAAGAATAGTTTCATAATTTGTATGTTGTTTGGTTTTTTTTAATTTGTATTAATTTAATTGTATTATTGCGCATCTCAGTCTTCAATTTCAGCTGTTGTGCCTTTAGGAGAAAAATAGCAGTGCTGCCTAAGAGAGCTGGACATGCTTGTTTAGGCTGCTCTTTATCTGAAGTTCCATTTCTGCACTCTGCAAAATTTATATTGTGATGATAAGGTAGTCTTTTTTAGGAACATGATCTTCCATCTTGGCTCCTTTTCTTGTTTGACTTTTCTTCTGTCCTACTTTCAGATTCCTTTGTTTGTTGAATATGTTGATGAAAAATGATGTTGCTGAATTGCTGGCAGTTTGCCTGCATGAGTTACAAATACTTTATAAAGTCTTTTGGGGTTTTTTAGATTAATTTCTCTTGGTGCAACTTGTAAATAGATGTACTTACTCTACTAAAATAGATATTTGTTTCTCACAGATTTCAGTTCATCATACCCAGAAGATGGAATAGCAAGCACAGACCTGTGTGCATTCACTTAGCAGGCACTGGAGATCATGTGAGTGTGTAAAATTTAAAATTGATTGTTACTGAGAAATTAAATAGTCAGATTTTGTCTTATCTATGTTACTTGTACATTTTATCTTTAGCACTTCTGGAGGAGACGGACATTAATGGCAAGGCCAATGATTAAAGAAGCCTGTATGGCTTCCCTGTTGCTAGAAAATCCTTATTATATCCTTTTGTGGAAAACACAATAGCTATTTTTAGTATTTTGTCCGGAAGCTGGAAGACTTATCACACTGGTAAAATATGTACCTTTTGATCTATTTCCAGTGGACTTTTCAGTGGATAGAAGGAAAGAAAGTATGACCATTGCATGAAACACAATGTGGAACACAGTTAACATAATAAGCTACTTCTATCCAAATATGTGATTTTTAAAAAAATGTCTTCTGTGGATTCTTTCTGTATTTGTTAGAGTAAAAGTTGTGATCTGAATGATGTGAATCTTTTAGCAGCAACTGACTGAGAATTATGCATTCATTCTATACCATACTGTGGATGCAATATAGATCTATTAATGACAGAAAAGAAAGTTGCTTCTCCTGCCTTCTGTTCTCAAATGCAAGTCTTTGGTACCTCAGGTATTTTTGAGAAACTTACTACTGGCGCTTAAGATTTGGTGTTTTTTTAAAAGAACAGTCATATCCTGTCATCATCTATAACGGTGTTACTCTGTTTTATTAAGTTCCTGGTTACACTTTTTTCCTACCCATATACCTGACAAAGGTAAAATGTTGAAAACTACCATGTCAGACTACGTTGAAGTTGATTTAGTGCCAGTAAACATTGGGAATGTAAGTTCCAAATTTCAATCTGTGCTATTTCTGTATGTAATTTTTTTTTTTAATGACCAGTTTTTATATAGTCTTTTTTACTTTCTTTAACTGGAGTCTTTTACATGGCTGTAGAAAACCTAAGGATCAAATGTAAGTATTACTGTTACCTTTATGGATACTGTCTTTTTGAAATAGTGCCTCTTATTTTCTCTCAAGGAGCTGAAAGTTGTTTAAAATTTGATAGCTTATTAAGAAAAAGAAGTCCAAAGAATGGGCTACTTGTAACCTGCTAATGTGAAATTGTCTACTCTTTGCTAAACTACTTTGTTTTTTTTGTGTTAGGAGATCACAGGGATCAGGAAAGTTTGCACGAGATGAACTTGCAGTATAGAGTGAGATGCAAACACATTCTGTGAATACAAGCAAGTGCCATTTTATTTTCCTGATTCACAGCTGCACGTGTACAAATGCTGCAGTTATAGTTCAGTCAATTATGAATAATCTTTGGTCAGATAGTGTTTCCCTATTATTTTTATGTATATCTTGCTAGTATTTTGCTTTTTCAAGATGTTTTAAGATTTACAGACGTGAATAAATCTGGTGTTGGTTGGTTTTCAGGCAGTGGAAGCCATGCCATATTCAGTATTTTACAGGATTTGTTCCCTCAGTCAGTTTTCAGAATTTAGAAGCCTAATTAAGCAATCCAGGTTTTTTTGCTTTTCACGTTTTCCAAACCACAGAAGTATTAACAGAATTCAACAGAATATGTGTCTGAAGCAAAGCTGTGGGTTTAGTTTCCCAATATTTCTCAAGGTCCAAATATGAGTTGCTGTTTCAATCCTTTTTAATCCTAACTTGGATATTTAACCTAAGCAGAAGACACAGAGAAGGTGATTTATGTAAGATTATAGGAAAGTGACAGGAGAAAGTGTCTGCTGGAATACATCCATTGGTAGGTTTATTTCCGATTATTGATGATCTGATGCTGAAGAATAAATTCAGTAAGTCTGTTCTCAGTTGTCTAGCATGTCATCTTAGTAGATGTATGATGTAGAGAGGGATTCTTTCAAAGGGGGTTGTGCAGTCTAATCCCCCAACAGGTAACCATCACTCTTCAGTACGGGGTTACACAACAGCAGTGGTTTTACTCAATACACTGGTAGCAGTGTTTAATGAATACAGCAGCTGGAGAGAGCTGAGGCATCTCATAACAAAGCTGTAGGAAAGAATTCCATTGGCCTGTAAATGCTGGTCTGCAGCAGTTATGTCCATTTCTGTGTAACTTCACAAGCTTTGTCCTTGTGCTTCAGAGTGTCACAAATGTGGTGGTGGCACACTGGCAGGAGAGGCCAGGAGCTCTTTGTAACCTGACTGTGATATTAAAAATACACAATCCCCCTCCCCAAATTAGAGGTCTGTTATTTTTGCTCCCTCTGATGGTTCAGCTGAATAGCCTTCTACTTTTTTTGTGCGTGTCTTTTGTGTTTTAATGCTTTGCAGTACACTACCTGAATTTCTCAGTACTGTGACAAACTTCTCACTTTACAGTTTGTCTTGCACTGATGAGTGCTTCCAAAGCTGACATACTAATTGCTCTTCAATGTTGTGTACAATTTTTCAATGATGTAAATAAGAAAAAAAAAGTGTATGTCTAGGACTTTATCACTTTGATTCTATTTCTAAAATATCTGTTATAACTTCACAGGACATGATACTACTACTGACATGCTAATGTTGGTAGTGGCTGTTTCCAAAAGACCAGGTTGTCAGTGACATTTAGTTAGAAGCTTAGTAGGTCCTCATTTGGATGAAAAATTACAAGTGCTTTTTCTCCTGTTAAATCAACAGAGGTTCTTCTCCAAAGTTCTCTGGGCTTGTGATTAAGCTTTGTATAAAAGTATGTATAGAATTATGAGAACTGTCAGAGTCTAATCTTGGAAAATAAATCCTGTATTTTCCTTTTCTGGGGAGAAAAGACGGTCATGTTTAAAAAATGTCTCGGACCTGTTTGTGATGGGAGGAGCTCTAATTCTAGAATCGGCAGCTCTTTTGCACTGGCTAGAGAGAGAAGGCTATGGACCACTAGGGATGACTGGAATATCCATGGGAGGACATGTAAGCTTTTATATCTCATGTTCAGTAATTTTTGTTTTAACTTCTCATTTGATCATGTAGCCTTCAGAAATAATTTGTTTTACAGTGTCGATCTCAGAAGTACTTTAAAATAAACATTTAGAGTCTTGAGAAACAAATTGTTGGCAATTCTCATGTTCTGTGGTGCTGAATTAGTATAATCCTTAATAAGTACTGACAAATCATAGAGCCATCTCCTGACAGGCTTAATAAGAATATAAACTTCTCACATACTTATATTCTTTCCACAAGGTGGGGGGGGGGGGG
>WBMV01006934.1:985392-998229 GCA_013396655.1 Campylorhamphus procurvoides
GGGGGCAGAAATGCTTCCTGAAAGAAAGTCTGCCTGTTTGATTGCTAATTCTCCCTCTTTTTCTCCAATCTTCTTGCTTAAACCTTTGTGTTACAATGCATTGTCTGAAATGCTCCTTCTTTGTAGGCATGTTGTGATTGAGGTGACTTTTGGTGTCAGTTCTGTTCTCATCTCTTTTTTTCCCCTGATCAGTGGTATTGATTAAAGATTTCTGTGATGAAGTGGATAATGTTTTCTGTGTGACAGTGTGCATATTCAGACTAAACCAACAGTGTATTGGTAAGATGCTTGAAAGACTAATACACAGTTAAAATATTACTGCTTGTGTCTCTACTGATTATGATGGATCTGTGAGACAAAGGTGCAAAGCTTATTAAGACAACGTACCTTTGTTTTTTGTTGTTAGAGCTAAGTAAATCATGTCAGTAATAGTAGTGTTTACTGAGAGGGGAATATTTCCCCCCAAAAACACAACTTTATAACTGAATTTTATAAATGTACAGAGCACCTTTGATTTAGGTCAGTGTCACCTTACCTAATCAACAACGTTTGTGTTATTCCTTCCTTGGATTATTTGTAAGCTGTATTGGCCTTCTCAAACTGGTATATGTTCACTAACCATGCACAACAATTCAAATGCTGTGGTAATAACCAAATTCTGTATCCCGTACTAATGGTTATGTCCAGCATCGGTATAGAAGAAGGCAAGATCTGAGCAAAGTGGGTTTGGTAACTCCTTTGAAATTTTTTTTTCTTAGTCCAGGAAGATACATTTTTTTGTCTAGTCCTGACTTATAGGACTTGTGGTGCAATTTAAACCCATGAAATAGATAATATTTGATGTTGATCCTCTATAAAAGGTTTAGGTAGCATTGATTCAGTTTTACTAAAGGGGAGAAGGGGAACTAAGAGAAAGAAGTCAGACTTTCTGAGTCAGACACCCATAGACTTGTGGTGTTCTTGTAACTTTTTATTAATAAAACAAGAATAGAATTATAGTTCCATTGTATAGATCTGTCTGACACAGACATGGGGTGTTTTGTATTAAGCAGTTCTGTTTAGAGCAAAAATAAAATAAAACTTGTCAAAAACATAACACATAGGGAACTTCTGTACATTGAACTTGTTTGCTCTGGGGTTTTCTCTGGGATAAACAGAATATTCACAAAAATGTGTTCTGAGAACTGATGTAAAAGTAATTTATTTAGCAACTTAACATGCTGAATTACTTCTCCTTCTAGTATACAAATTTCAAAAATATAGAATTTTAAATAGCCCTTCTCATAGATTGCCTTTATTTTGCCACAAAATAAACTTGCAAGAGCTTGATAAAAAGCTTTATAAATGTTTTTAATTTTTATAATTATTATGATAATTAATGTAATTACAATTATAATTAATAGAATATTTAGTTAATATTCTGTTGGGAATTCTTGCAACAAAATCCCATTCAGCCTTGAAATGAGTCCTGTCTAGAGCAATGTTTATTGTTAGAAAAATCACTGATGAACAGTTTGTAACTTCTAAATAGGTGAAAGTATATCCAACTGCCACAGTCCTTAACTGATTTGTCACAATGTATTTGATAGATACTATATGAACAAACTGAGAATGAGAGAGTTCTTTCTAGCATATTGTGAATTCAGTATTGAGATATGTAATAAGTGCTTTTGATTCTAGATGGCTTCACTGGCAGTGACAAACTGGCCTAAACCACTGCCATTGATTCCATGTCTTTCCTGGTCAACAGCTTCTGCAGTCTTTACCACGGTAATTAACATGTTTTTTGTTAATGGTAATCAGAAATGTAAGTTAAAAGGTTTGGGTTGGCCGCAGGGGAGGTGAGTTTCCATGCCCTGTGTTATAATATGTGCTTATGCTTTGATTGCAATAATTTTAAGTACTGTCTGGGAACTGGAGCAGAACTCCACTGGAAAAATAAGTCACAAGGGGAACAGATTGATTTTTTTTCTGTGTATCAGTATTTTAGAGTGATCTCTGGGTTTTACTTGTGTACTTGATGCCTTTGTTTATAATCTCAGGGTGTGTTAAGCAAGGCAGTGAACTGGAGAGAGCTCGAGAAACAGTATTTTACACAAACTGTTTATGAAGAAGAAATCATTCAAATGCTTGAATACTGTGGAGTAAGTATAATTTATTTTCCCTATTTGCTAATATTTACATGTGCAAATCTAACTAATAATGTAACTTCTTTTTACTTTCACTAAAAGTAGACAGTTGTTAGCTAAAACATACTTGCATGTTCTTTATTTATGCTTTTGATAAATTTAATCTTTGAAGGAAAACCTGAAAAACAAAGCTAATATTTTGGTTGCATAGTGAGTGTTAAGTGTAGCCCTTGCTACAAGTTTTTCCTGTGACCACACTTAGCGTAATCTGCAACATAAAATGTATTCAATTGACATTCTGATAAATAACTTTTTTTCCCTAAGATTCTTTGCTTTGTGACAGTTCTTTTTTGAACATCTTACAAGAGGAGAAGAGGGGCTGGGGTGGAGATAGTTACTTAGGCACTTGCCATTTTTAAATCAGTATACTCCAGAACACAGATGGAGAAGACAAAACGAAATGAAGAAACATTTCAAGATGTTCAGCTTATGTCTCCCTAGAGAGTTAGCGTTAGAGACAGTTGATTTTTTTCAGGCCTAAACCTAACATTAGACCTGGTCGCATATATTTATTTTCCTATTATTACACCATTTAAGCTTAAGTGATGGTAATTATAATTGCAGAGTTTAATGGAGAACAAAAACCAAATGTGTTTGTATCATAAGCTACCATATATATAAGTACTTCCTGCATTTTTTTCAAGTCAGAAATGTAGAATGAAATTATCAAGAGGTTATGATGGTCAGAAGTTAATTGAGTGACCTGAAGGCTGGAAATAACAAGTACTTTAATCAGTGCTTTTTGTATCTTCTTAATTTTTTTTAATAATGAGTTCATTTTAGATTAACCAATTAGTTTAAGGGAGAAACCCCTAATAAATGACCTGATGTGTTTGTTTAGACAGATTCTTTCAAGATGGGACAAGATTTTGTTAAAAACTTCCCTGACAATGTGGACAGTCTGGAGGATATGGATGTGACTTCCAGCATATTCAACCTTGAGTCCTTGAGCACTGTATCTAAAGAAGCTGTTCACAGCTTTACCACAAATAAAAGTACTCTAAGTGCCTCTTCAGAAAGACTCTTAATACAAGATGCTCCTAAGATGCAGTGCATAAATCAAACATTTTCAACCAGTAGCAGTAGCAATAAAAACTTAACCAGCCCACAAGGACACAGGATAAATAGAAGACGAAAGAGTGACACTTTACAGAGAGAATCCTTAATGTTCATGAAAGGAGTAATGGATGAGTGTACCCATGTAGCTAACTTCTCAGGTATGTATCTTTTTGTTTCAATTTGCATTTTGGAAAACTGAATAAAGTATAGTGGAAGGAGAGGCATTTTTTTCATTATCCATGTGTAAACCTGCTCGCCCCTTAGCTGAAATATGGAAATATTGTGACCTTTATTCAGTAATGTCTATTTACCACTCCATTTCCTAATTGTTTTTCTGTTCCTTCTTGATGGCCAACTAATGACAAAGTGCGTTAAAAATTTGCTCTTTAGTGTCTTTCCTCATTTCTCCTCTGCCTTGCTGTGGCTTTTCTCAGATATAAGTTAGTGCACATTTGTATTATCTAAAAGAACAAAACATGTGCAATGTGAGTAATACCTAGAACTAACTAATCTGCTAATAACGTTTTTTAAGTTGGTGTCATAAGGCAGAAATATCATGTTGACTTCAGACAGAAAGTAGCCTACATAGCTGAGAACCAGGCTTGAATGACACTGCTAGACAAGTGGGACCAGTAAAAACACACAGAGGTCCTTCTGAGATAGTGCAGTAAGGTGAATATAGTTTCCCAGGACAGGCGTAGCCTATAGAGGGAACTGTAACCTAACCTTCCTTGGTGTTTAGGGCAAATCCTTTACACTGCATGCCTGTAGCAGTACAAACAAGTGCTTGCTGCCCAAAAGGGTTCTTCTGGAGTGGAGGCTTGTAATTCTTTTTGTGGCAGTCCATTCATACAAGCTGTGCATGTACGTGCTTTGACTTCTGGCATTCAGAAATCTACTGGTAAATATTAAAATAAAATCCAAAGATCTCTACAGTAGTGTAACTTAGATCACTGCCAGAGATGTTTTGTGGCACATACCAGTGCAGTGCTTTCCTTAAAGCTTTAAAAGTTATTTCAGTAGACAGAAAAAGCCCTGTGAGCTTTATTCTAAGTACAGACATTCTTGTTTATCTAGACATATCCAGGTACCACTTGGCTAAAGCACTGACCTTTCTAGAAACTGAGGAGGATCTGTGATCCTAATGCACTTGTCAAAATGATGTAGTCATCCCTGTCAGTAGTCTCTCAGGTCTTGTCATGTTCTAGGAGACATTGCATCCCATACCAAGATATCCTTGGAGTGTGGCTAGAGAGGAGCTTCAGAAAACCTGCCAAATATTGAGATTTCATGGAAAATGGAGTGGAAGACTAGAATTTGTCTTAGCATTGCATGTTCTCTATATATGATTTAGTATGAAAGAAGGAAGGTCTAAATGATTCATAACACTTCATTGCCAAACATCTTGGCTGGTCACTCTTTAACACACCACATATGGTTTCTTCTTGGAGAGAGATGTTCTGTGTTTCAACATCATTTTGTTGTCATTTTTCTCAACATCATTTTGATGTTGTTCCTGTGAGTAATCTGATTGGTACAATCCAGTTATGAGTAACAAATATATATAACAATATGTTGGGATTTTATTGCAGCTAAACCACGTAGGAAACAGAAAAGAAGGTGAGCATATGCTGCTCTGTGTCTGATCTTATATGAAAAGTTGCCTTCTTTCCTCTCCTCAAGGAAAAAACTTATATAAAGCTTCTACTCTGTTGAATTTCATTGTTCTTTTTGCTGAAAAAAAGAGATCTCAAAGAACTGACCTAAATGCTATAGATTTTTATTGATAAGAGAAAAGACAATTCTCCTATCATTCCTCAGTGATTTGTGAAGTTTTCTGCTTTAGAGGAGGGAAGGATGTTTGTTTTTCTACTGATAACCTCACTACTGTAATATCAAAAAACAGATAAATTCTGCTGGAGGACTTTAGAACATCAAATTTTATTAAAGCTTAGAATAATTTAGAACAGAAATCGAAATCTCAGCTGTTGTGTTTCTGTTTCTGACCTTAGATGAATTAATTTTTTTTTATTATTATTTATTTATTTTTAGTTCCAGTTGACCCAAGTTTAATCATAGTTGTACAAGCTAAGGAGGATGCATATATTCCTCGGACTGGGGTGCGCAGTCTTCAAGAAATCTGGCCGGGGTGTGAAATTAGGTATCTGGATGGAGGTCATGTCAGTGCCTACCTCTTCAAACAAGGACTCTTTAGGTGAGGTGAACAGAAAAGTTTAAAAATAGTCTAGATTTAATTAAAGTATAAGCTTGGCTGCAGATGAGTAGTACTTGCATGAATTCTTGCCTTAGTAATTTTAGGTGCTGACTTTCTAAAGGCAGTTACAAAATTCAGTTACATAAATGCAGTTCTGTTTTTGAAAAGTTCAATACTTGTGCTGTTAATTTTAAAATATAAGGAATTAGTAAGACTGTGCATCCCGTTTAGGCAGTCTGAGCAACAACAAAAAACAGCATTATGTCAGGTCAAGGTATACTGACCACTATTTAAAACTTCAGACTTATTTTATGATAGTTCATCAAAAATTGTAAGTTATGCATGTTTTTTACCTATCTTCTGATGTGTTTGAGTAGAAAACTCCTAATTCATTAACATCTGAGCTTGCATTTGAAGTTGGTAAATAGTCCCACTCATTCCTAAAACATATTACTGAATGGAAGTGAGAGATCCCAGAAATAAAGAAAGGAAAAAACACTACCTGATATCACATTTTCATTGAATGCTGTTTTGAAATTGTGTTGACAGCTTTGTAAATACATTTGTAAATATATGGAAATGTCCCTTACATCTACCCTTTCCCAATAATATAAATTATCTTTTTACCTTTTTTTCAGACAAGCAATTTATGATGCGTTTGACCGCTTTCTTCAGAAATATGCCATTTGAAAAATCTTCATAATGTGTTCAAACTGATCTCATTTGTAATTCAGCTTACTGGAACTCATATTTGGAAAAAAAGCTGCTTGCAACATTGAGTAGATGGTCACTGACTTTGGGTGTTGTAGGTAACAATTACCAGAAATGATGAAGTACCAGGATTACTTTCATTTCAACCCAGTGCCGCTCTGGTGCAGATGCTTCAGCATTACCTGTGAAAAAAAAAAGGCAGCATTTGTCAGTGCATGAATGTACTCAATCAGTTCACGTCCTTCATGTCTAATCAAGTTGTGTATTCCTTGAATTCTGAATCAATTCTGAATTGTGTGTCAGTGGAAAACAGACCAATCTAAGTATTGAGAAAATGAAAAATGTACTGTAGGGCGAAGCTGCTCTTGTGTTGAGTGTGTTTCTGGTTTGTTCGAGGGACCTTGGTTTCCTCTTGCTTCCATGTGTTCTTGCTACTCCAATTGTGTTGTACTACAGCTTTGCCCACACTCAGCCTCTTGTGTTTGTCACTGGTTTTATCTTCAATTATGACTCGAAAATGAGCTGTAGTAGGAGGGGCAGCATCAAACCTTGCCGAAAGAGACTGAGAATTAAATGAAGAATGAGAGACATTTTCTTTCAATACATCCATTAAGTTTTTCTGGCGCTGAAATAACCATGCCATTCCAGAAGGATCATGGAGCAATTAATCAATCAGGTTCAAGAAACTGGAATAAGTGAAAATCAAGCATCTGTTAATTGATTCTTTACATTAAACTCAGTTGGATAACATGAACTTCTAGATTTTGAATTTTTTTTGAATGCTAGAGAAGATAGAGATTTCATCATTTTACATTATAAACAGTGGCTGATTCTAAGCAGTTAAATCAACAGCAGATTATATGGTGCTATAAAGACCTGCTGGAAATATTTCAACAGAGGTCCTTTTTAAAGTGCACTCAGTGCTGACATGCAAAATACACTTTCACTGTATAATTCTAAAAATACATGAGACTAAAGGTTATCAAAACAGGTTTGCTCCTTATTTTTCATCACTTTTTTTAATTGATGGGAAATAAAAAATTTGGATTTTGAACACATTTAAGAAAATACAAAGTCTGTTGTTTCCTCTTCGGGGATCAAAAATGCCAACAAAATACAGTAGCGTAAAAGGTTGTCATGTAGCGACTATGTGGTACCTCTCCACATCTTTCTTGTGGTAATCTCCTGTAACATTCTTTTAAAGCCACTCTGCAGAGAGGTTGGAAACTGAAACACTTCAATATTAATTTTAGTACCATCATGACCAGGGTTATACTGAAACAAACAGAAAAACTCAGCCATTTCTTAGGATATGCAACTTCCGCACCTTTCCAATCAAGCATTTTTGATCTCCATGGTTAGTGTGAAGGTTTTTAGTAGGCAGAGTGTGGAGTAAACAAAGCCTAGTTTATATATTGTCTTGAATTTTACCCTCACAGACAGGACTAATAACTGTGAAGAAGTCATGGTTCAGTTGAAAATCAGGTATGTTCAGGTAAAACTGAAGGGCAACAATTCATAATCAAATTATTTAAAATATAAATTTACTGAAAATGCAAAAGAAGTTCTAATCTTTCAGAAGTGAAATTGCTTCTTTCAAGTGTTTTTTCATAATTTCTTTGCACAGTGTTGGCTTTATATGTATTAGGAGCAAGTGTCAAGTGACTAACAAATTTAAATACAGTAAACACCAAATATTGGAAGATTTGAATTCAAATGTAAGTAAATTAAAAAATTTAAAATTGACAGCTTGAATACTGTACTAGACGATTTACAGGGTTTACAGTTTACAAGCTTATTCATCAATTAAGAATGTCTGCTGTTCAGCAACTTTTGTAACTCTCACATTTTAAATGTAACTGTGTGCTTTATGTCCCATTTCTGTTGCAGCTATGAGAAAGCAAGATAACTGGTGTCAAGGGAAAGGGCTTGAATAAATGCAAGAGAGAAAAGACAGATTTTGTGAAGGCCGGGAGTAAGCACACAAAAAAAATCAACTACGCTACAAAGTATAACATGCCAAAGTAAATATTTTCAAAGCGCACAATACTGGGAATTACACAACTGGTGGGAACTTGACATCTTGGGGTTAATGTTCCGATAGTATTACTAACAAGGTTTAACTTACCCCGAGGGCATGCTATTCACAGATGAAGATTTAGGCCAGTGCTGCTCCTGGTTGTGAGAGTGCCTTTTGGGACAAGTAGTGAAAGACTGGTTACTGATGAGAATGAGAAATCACACTTTATTCTGTAGCTAAAAGTCATGTTGCCAAATATGAAAGCCCAGTAAGCATTGTTGAAATTTCTCAGGTTAGAATAATAAAAAGGAAAAATGGGCTCTGTGGTCTATTTCTGCCAATTGTCAGACGCAGGGAGCTATTAGGTTGTCTCTGAAGGGAGGGATCTTGCTGTGTACATGTTTTTAACCTTTGGAAAATTGAGGTTTTAAACCAGATTTTAAGGTTAAATCCTAATCCCTTTTGATGTTAAATGAGAATGTGATTTTAATTCAGCAATTGCATGAGAGAAATATTGAAATAAGGTTCCTGCACTAAATTAATGTAGCTTTCTGTACGTCTTGAATTTATTGTAAAACTAGCCTTGGTAATTTTTTTGTTTTAAAATTTTTCAATAAAAGTTCTACAAAAACAGTTATGTGTGACGGTTCTTTCTTGTTAACAGGTGTTCAAAGTGTGTCTCGCTGTCCTCCTGTAATCCTTTTTATTCCTACTGCTGTAGCACAAGGAAAGCAGTTAATCTACAGGACATGATAAAAGCTTCACCCAACAAACACTGGTACTGCTTTGAGGTTTTTCTAGTAGTACCTAGAAAAGAAAAGAAGCTTGTATCAGCTAATTAAGATACTGTTGTGATTCCAATTTTATACTTGCCAGTACCTTCATTGTGCTAAAATTTCCCAGAGTTATTTAAAATCTGTTATACTTTTAAAAGGGTCCAAAATACATACAGCTTTTGGGGATGAGTTCCAAGCAAGGTGTGTTATACCATACTAGGAGCGAGTAATTTGCCTTGTCTCCATTGGAAAGGAAAGGCTTAGGGCAGAATGAGAGGTTGAATCTGGTGTGTTATCTATGAGTAACTGACATAAGCTTGTTTGGTGTTTTGTTCCCATGCTTCTTTTCTGGCATCTGAGTGCTGGATCAGGCTCTGGAACAGGACACCTCTAATAATTGTCAAATGTACCTTTTTGTATGTTTTTTGCCCAAGGCCAAAAAAATCTCCCCAACCAACTCAAAAGGGACCATTCAGGAGGTGTTTTTTCAGCAAGGATGGATCACTTGTGTTTTATTACTCTAGAAAGTCTGAAGAAAGGTAACATTATACAGAGGAATGCTTTTTCCATATTGGAATGTCATAGATGTGTATAGAGATACTGTCCAAAACAGTAGAAAAGTAAAAATCCTTGGATCCTCTGAATACTTTTTCGGCTTGGTAGCTGCTAACACTTTGAGACAGCTATTTATTTAGTTAGTTATTTATTTAAATTGTTTCTGTCTTTTTTTTCAATGCTGATCTTAATTATGGTTGGTTGGGCAGGGAAGGTTCTTTATCTTAAACTGTCAGGTTCTCTGTCAGCTTGGCTGTAATGATAAGTTATACAGTACGGAAAAGAGGTTCTGTATGGTCTGTAGGCCTGTAATTCTTCGTGAAGAACTGTTTCATGAGTAAAATGCAGCTTATTTTATGTAATACTGTAATTTGCAGTGTTTCCTGGTATTCTTGGATACTTCCACACAAGATAAAACATAAGTGTTGAAATGTGAAGTGTCTCATAAGGGTTGTTGTTCTCTTGTGGTGTAAAGCAACCCCTTTTCCAAATATGAGTGTTTTAAGTACTGTGCTCTTCAAGGAAAAAGAGTTTTGCCAAAGCAGGCTGACTTGCACTGCTAGAAGGTAACAAGAACGATGATATAAAGTGGACAAAATGTTAAGGATAAGTCTTAGCAACTGTAAAAGCTTTTTATATCCTCTTCAGGCCCAGTCTATCCCATAAAGGCTACAGGAAGACACGTCCTATGCCAGAGTTCGCAAAACAAAGATGGACAAATGCTCAAGTGCCACGTTACTGGTCACCTTTAGTGCTTTTTTGGCCCCATATAATTACTCCTTTGTTGGTCGGTCAATAATCTAGACGTTCCCAGTTTGGGGGTAGAAACTGAGACATTTTATTGAACATTTGAGCTACAATATACAGAACCGAGAAACGGGGTATGTTAATGCGGAGGTTGGACATGTTAATGAGGGGGCTTAACTATGTTAAGTAGGGCTTAGGCAATCCAGTCACTGCTTTTCATCATAAGGGTAAACATTTCTTCACACCCAGACCACCTGGGGGGAACAAGGGGTTCTGCAATATCTTGTAAAAGTCCTTCCAGATCTTGCAAAGGAAGAAAGGGATTATAGATAGCTGTAAACAGTCAGTCCTTGTTCAAGTAATTTATCGTGGCAGGCTCCTGTCTCATCGAAGGGAGGAAATTCTTTCAGTATCTGCTGCCCAGGGCTTGCTGGACAATCCATCCAGATCTCCATCTGTTAACATTTGTTTATCTTCCCCAACACTCCTGAAACAGTTTCCTGCTTTTTTCCTGCTGTGTTCAGGTTCCTGCACTGCAGTATTGCAGTGTTCCTGAAGTCCCAACTGGCCTACCCATCTGCTTCCTTATCTTCTAACACTTACATGGGATAAAGGGGAAACAGCAGGTTACAACCCTTCTTACTGGTAACTTAGGTAGACCCTCTGTACTTTCATATCACCCTAACCTCTGCTTACCTTCTGATTTTGGAAAACCAGATAAAAGATACAGAAATTGTTTTCAACAGGTAGTGTGACTGATACTCCTGTTGTCAGGAATGTATGCAATTGACATATCCTTGATTAGTAAACTTACGGTGTCTGAAAAAATCAAGTTCTTATTGCCAAAGAAAATATTTTTAAGGGTTTGAAGATTTGCTGTAATTTTAATTATTCTACCTTTTTTCTTTACTGATATAAATTTAAAAAGAAAGTGTCACTTTCCGTACAATAAGTGCCTAGAAGCACTAGTGATTTTTTTCTGTTTAAGAGAAGTTCCTCTAAAGTTTGGAGCTTAAATCTGCAATCACAGAAATGTATATTAAAGTATCCATGTGGTTTGCTCCTTGTAGCATAACAATTGTGGTAGATGTTTTAATTTCAAACCTTTGCAACGAAAGGTCATTAATTTTAAAATATCTTGAACAAAGAAGCAAGCATCTGGGTTGTTTTTCTGTGAGGCAGGCCTGGCCTTCCACCAGGTGATCTGATCTGCTACTGTACCCACAGTAAGACTACCCACAGTAATCTTAAAAATGACTCAGTGCCTGAAGTGTCAGCTATGATGGATGGGCATTTGCTGAGTTTTTGGTGGGTTTGTGGCCTTTTTTCCTGATGAAGGG
Source organism: Campylorhamphus procurvoides (assembly GCA_013396655.1). NCBI lineage: Eukaryota > Metazoa > Chordata > Aves > Passeriformes > Dendrocolaptidae > Campylorhamphus > Campylorhamphus procurvoides. The sequence goes on from WBMV01006934.1 coordinate 997,005, forward strand.
GTAAAAGGGCACACAGTCTCACTAGAGCAAAGAATACCATTACCCCAACCGGAACATATTTTGCTGCAAAAAACCCCAGGAAACTTGGCAACTTCTGGCAGTACTTTAAAATATTTGCCTCGCTTTTTGAAAGTCTGTTCAAGAATTTGCTCAGTTCATTAAAGAATTGTTGGCTTTTTCTTTTTTTTACTTTTTTTTTTCTTTTTTGGAAGGCCTTTTGTAAGAAAGGGATTAAAACATGGCCAAGAAACTGAATTACAGAAACGGGAGAGGAACAGGTGTCTTAAGGTGTAATCAAGGAGACCTGTGGGAGTACTGAGAGCTAGCAAAGAGGGAAAGGGGTGGTAAGGTGTCATGCTGCAGTGACTTTCCTCATCCTTTGACACAGTGCTGCTGGGATAATGCACTGGCAGAAGTGGGGGAATAACGAATCCAGCAAGCACAGTGCAAGTGCACATGATACTGTAAGATGATTTCTGGGAGATTTGTGGCAGCAAGTAGAAAGGCAGAGAAAGATGGTGTGATGGCAAAGGCACATGTGAGCTGGAATGTTTAAGTAATGTGGGATTCCCTCGCTGCTGAGACTCCAGTATGTTCTCATGTGCCTGTTGAACATGTTCTCTAGGCTGTGCCACTGGACGTGCTGTACGAGAGAAGTCCCCTTCGCATCACCGAAACGTGTTCATCCTCCTCCTGCATGCTGCGACCCTCGCCGCGCTGTACAGGTACGGGCCAGGCCTGGAGAACAGAGTTGTCCGAAAGGCCCTGGAAAACCGCGCGGCCCATGAGGTCACAGCGCCGGGGAAAGCCCCAGGTCCCTCCCCCGGGCGGGCGGGGCCGGAGCGCCTCCTGTCCCTCGGCCGGGCCGCGCTGCCGCTGCCCCTGCCCCTGTCCCTGCCCCTGCCTCGCTCGTGGCTCTCCCGCTGCGGCCGCCGGGCAGGAGGGGCAGCGCTCGGCCGGGCCGGGCGCGCTGACAGCGGCAGCGGGGCNGGCCGGCCGGGCGGCTCGGGCCGCAGGAAGCAGGTGCGGGGCCGGGGGTCGCGCGGTGCTGTATGGCATCGGGGTGGGTTTGGTTTTGGAGATTTTCGGGAGCGAAAGGTGCGTGTTTGCGGGCAGCGGAGTCGGGCCCGGGCGCGCCGGGTTTGACAGGCACGGGCAGAGCGGGGGCACGGCCGGGCCGGGGGCGGGTCCTGGGGCTTGCGGGGGGGCGGGCGGGGAGCCCCGG